>BQNB010007171.1:2799-94515 GCA_026074375.1 Tanacetum coccineum | reverse complement strand
CCTCGTTGGGGATAAACGACCTGGGAATCGCATGCTTCCCGGTTTATTACAACTGATTTTATTGATTTTTAAGATTATCCTTATTATATATTTATATTTATTTATTTATTATATTAAAGGTTAATTTCAAAGCTGTCATTAAGAATCATATCATTCATTTGTGACTCAATGTATTTTTCATGATCGTTTAGGTCAACCTTTCGCCTTTCTGCAAACATTCGTACCCTTTCCTTATATCTTTCTAGCTCAGCGGTTAAAGACTCATTCACATTCTTATTTTGAATACTCTCAGCATTACATTTAGCAACTCTATTAGTTGTCTCTTCAAAGACCAAAATTATCACAATATTTTGTTGTTCAGTTGAAGCAGTATTTTGAATAGCTGCACTTTTAGTCTCTTCAAAATATTGATCATATGAGATGTTATTACTATCACTTGTAATTTCAATATTTGAAGCGGGATCAAAAGTGGGTTATTCATAATAATACATCTCTTGAACACAATTATCAAGTACATAATTATCTTGAGTAGTTCCAGAGATTGGTACCTCGGAGATAACATTTGAGTCGTAACTAGAGAGATTAGCCATAAGAACTGCCTTGGCACATGGCGGTTCATCACAGTCTGAGTCAAAGGTATTGAGATCATTAGTTTGGAAAGCAGCATTGTGTATGATTGTTGTCTGAGTATCTTGGCTTTCTACAACCCCTGGATCTGCTAAGAATGCTAACTGCTCCTCATCTAACACCTGACCAGCTTCCTATGCTTGAACTAGCATTATTTTCTCCTTGAACCATGCTGATTTCCTTGGCTTATTTGGCTGAGTGCACTGCTGCATTATTCCTAACAATTGTAACACCTAACAACCCTTGCTTGAACTGATGCATTATTCCCCTAATTTTTGATTATCACTGAGCTTGTTGTATTACTCTTAGATCCCATACCAGTAAAACTCTGACCCTGTCTCCCCTGCACTTATTGGACTGTAACCCTACCATTTTGAATGGTAGCTTAGTTTCTTGGATTGGAAGATGTTCTGAGCTGGTTGTTGGTTGTAGGAAAACAAACGTAATTGCGGTTGTTAGAAATGCCATTGCTTTGTTAAAACTAGCAATTGGATCATTACCTGGTAGAAATAATAGAACTGCACGACCTGGGTCTAGCTGGGAAAACTCAGCTTGTGATTGTTGTGAAATTGCACGAGATTGAGAAAGATTTCTTAGAACTGATGGTTGTTGGGGAATGTTGGAGGCTGATATTGTTGGTAATGAGAAGTTGCTTCATAAGATTGTGAATGTGGCTGAGAGGGATAATATTGTTGAGCAACTAGTGATGACTGCTGTTGATAGTGAGTAGGATTGTACTGAGATTGATTGTTGGTTTGATATGAAAGGATGTGAGTATTGTTAGCAAGCAAGGCAAGTGGATCAGGAAATCTTTCACGCATTAAGCGGACTTCAGTAGCATGTGCCTCGTGTTGATTGAGATACGCATAAAGTTGATCATAGTTGGTTGTATGCATGTTTCTTGCTAACTTTACATCAGTCACAAATTTGATCTACTCAGGTGGAAGAGTGTTCAGAAACTTAGTATTGACTTGAACCTGCTGCGTTGTCATTCCTATAGTGTGCATATCATTCATGAGTTGAGCAAACTACAAGTAATACTCATAAAGTTACTCACCCTTTACCGAAGTAAACCTATCAAAGTCAACGTACAATTTGCACTAACGTTCTTGCTGTGACAATTTTGTGCCTTTCATGAGTAACTTAACTCAATCCCAAATTTCTTTAGTAATGTGGTGATGGATGACAAAAGAGTACACATCTGGAGGAAGACCTTAAACAATAATATTTGTGGCTTTAACATCACAATCATCTTGAAGCTTCTCTGCATCCATGAGTTCTTCATAAGTCTTATTTCTAGTCACACCATTCTCTTAAATAGTACCATAAACAAGTGGTCCTTTTTCAATTTAGTTAAGCATCATTCTATCGTGTTCCTTTCCTTTTATGTAAAGCATCATACGATTTAACCAAGAGGTGTACATTGTCTTTTCAAGAATAGAAGGATGGTTATCGGCCCCTGCCACAATCATGTGTTCTGCCAATGTAGTCATTTTCAAGTAATTGTTATGTGAAATGAAAAAGTTTGATCATTCAGTGATAAAGGAGAATTGTGTTAAAGAGTTGTTGTTGAAGGTGCTTAAGATTGGTATTTCACGGGATTTTACAAATCTTGATTAAACCGAGAAAATAACTAAGTATTTCGCATGATTTTAAAAATGCAAGACGAACCGTTGAAAATAACCTTATCCTTAAGAATGTAATATTTCGCACAAATGTTTCAGTGTAATGTTTCACACGAATAAAACAGTGTAATATTTCGCACAAACAGATTGTGTAATATTTCGCACAACTTGTTTCGCACAATAAGCCTGTAATATTTCGCAGAGTTTTGTTTTGTACAAATTACTTGTTTCGCACGAATAAACCTGTAAACCTGTAATATTTTGCAGAAACGTATTTCGTACAAACGTAACCTGTAATATTTCGCAGAAAAACGTATTCCGCAGGATTCAAGTAAACATGTTTCGCAGAAACGAGTGTCGAACCAAATACACAAAAATAACCTAAAGACCACCCTTTTAAACTTTTTTCTTGATTATTTTTGTACAACAAAGTATCCTAAGCCTAGATCTTGAATAAAAACATCAACTTTATAGGTTTTAACATCTAAATCTTATGTTTTTAAAATTTTGAACGCGTGACCTTTAGATTACACAATAACGGTTGTTTTCAAGATCAAAACGCACACAAACTCACGATATCACCCCATGGCGACTGATACCAATTGTAAGATATCAAATCACATAAACCAAGAGAGAAGTAAAGAGAAAATCTAGAGAGAGAAAGAGAAGTGGTTGATCACTTATAAAGAGAAAGACACATGTAATATGATATATATACAAATGACCAACACCCTCTCCATGGAAGGAGAAGGTATTTATACAAGGTTGGGGCGTGGTCAACATAAGGTCTCCTTATGTTGACCCGGTTAGCTTACTTTTACACACCGATTGACTACGAGCTATGATATTAAAATATTGGAAGTGACCGAGATTTTTCTCGATTTCTAACACTAAGTTAGGTTAGGACTTGGTTCATCTATTTTCTTTCATTCAATCTAGTTGTAAGGGAAGTCTTGTATCCGAGGAATCAAGCCTAGATCATTGGGAATCTAGTTGAGGTTTGGTAAACTTCCAACAGGAAGTTCTTAGTGGTCCTAGTCGATCTAAGTGATCCCAGAGGGTAAGTCGAATCACGAGTTCTTAGGGGTGGATTCCAAGGGCGGAATACCATAGGTAGTAACTCTTCTTTGTGAGCGTCAATCTTTGTCCATATCGGTGGAGTTAAATTATAATATGGTTTACAGTCACCATAAGGATTATACTAGGAATAGTATAGGTGTCGTGGATTCGCAACTGGACGTATGGAAGGACGAAACACCTACCCGAACCAGTATATATCGTGGTGTCTCTCTCTATTTCTATCTACTTATTGTTTCTTTGCTAAGTAGAACATCACACCACTCGGTTCCTTTGAGACTTTAAGTTTTGTAAACTTTAAAAAAAGTCATAAAAATCGTATACACCCCCCCCCCTACGGTTTTACATAAACAACAAGCAAATGCCTTTGTACACTAACCTTTTACAGCCCCCGGTTCATTGTTGGCTTTTTGCCACAAGTCTTCGAGTATGATATCAATTAACGCCCAATCCGTCTGATATTTAGCAACAACATAGTCCTTGACTTCATCGGTTAATACAACTTTCTACCAATCCTTATCCCTCCAATCTAGAACTGCCATTGTTCTACTGGAATAGGTCGAAGCATTTCGCAAAGAGAAAAAACGAGGAGATAAAAAGGGGGAAATGAATCAAGGGTCTTATTAGTATCTAGGGACTTATCCTTGGTTACAGTGCAATGGGTCGAATGAACAGTTAAAAAGGGGGGATAAACACAGGTCAAAATAATTGGGTCAATACCTGACCAAATACCCGACTAAAGTACATTATCTAAAAATAAAAAATAATACATGGAAAAAAGGTCATTAGTATAAAGGACTAACGTTTCAATAATAAAATAAATGGTCGTTAACTTAACCGGCTCCAGCAGGTCAAGCAAGTCACCGGTACATGCAACGTATGAAATTTGAATGTTTATTGACAAAATGAGAAAAAAAAAGATAGCTACACACAATGAAAAAAAGTGACAAGTTAGATGACTTTCAAAGCAGTTATTTTGTGCTTAATGACCCTTTTGGTAACATATCCCTTCCCACAAAGAAATAACTATTGTTTCTTTTTTGCTTTTTCCAATTGGATATCCTGAAATTTGGATGTGAATGAGTGATAAAACCTACTTGCTTCTCATATTGGACATATAAATACAAGGTATACCCTTTTATCATTTTATTTTATATTCCACTCATCATTAACATTAAACAATCAACACTTTAATCTTCCATCACCACCACCATTCTCTCCCGCCGACCTCCTTCCCCACCGTTGGCATCCTCCTTCTTGCCGACCCCTTCATCTTTTTCTCTTCGGTTTCATATTCATCTAAACAAAAGCATCAACTCTCTTTAATGGTGGAATCTTAGGTGAATAAGATGGTTACCAACTATTTTTTATTTTTTTAAACAAATATTTTGAAAAAGAAAACAAGGTCAGGTCTATGATTCATTTGAAATTTTATTTTCAATTAAATATATATAATGTCATATCGTTTGGTAAATGATTACTCATTTTTTAATGGGTTAATTTTGTATAAGATAACTAGATTCAATTGGTTATCATGAACTTATGTTTTGTATACAAATTAAAGCTTTTATTGATTTAGATACACAAATTAGTTTATTCGAAACCTTTCAAAGAAGTTGATTACTGATGATTGGAAATGTATATATATCACAAGCTATAACTTGATTTATCTCCAGTTCATATAAAAGGTAACATGGTCAATTACTTTATTAATATTTATTATTGAAAAACAATTTCTACACACAAGACCAACTCTAAACAGGTACTATTTTGTAAATAGACACATTTTTCAAGCATGAAAAAAAAACAACCTGTAAGATTGTTTTCATCTTTGTCAGATGGTGATCGTAAAATTTGTTTGAATCTATAGATCCCACGTACTAAAGTATCATTTTCTTAATAGGCGTTGTAAATTATGCAAATCTATACATAAATATATGAATTAATTACATAAATGGTTCGTGTGGTTTGTCGGATATCACATAAATGGTCCCAAAAATGTTTTTTTGCGGATCTCCTCCCCATAGATTCGTCCCGTTACGGGTTTGGTCCTGAGACTAACATTCGTTAGTATTTTGTGTTATCAAACGAACGTTTGCAATGAACATTTGCAACGTTAGTCCTTTACGTTAGCAACGTTAGTCCTATATACTAACGGCCATTTATACTTAACTCAAAATTTGGTTTTCTTATAAAAAAATTCTACTTATCTTTATACTTTATACACGTTTTTATACACATTTTTATACACATTTTTTATACACGGTTTTAGATACACATTTTTTGTACACATCTTTATACACACATTTTTATACACACGTTTTTATACACACATTTTTATATACACGTTTTTATACACATGTTTTTATATAACATTTTCATTCACACGTTTTTATACACACACTTATATACACGTTTTTATACATACATTTTTATATACACGTTTTTATACACACATTTCACCCCAAATAACAATCCCCCCTGAAATAAACCCCACCAACAAACCCTATATATCCCAATAATGAAACCAATACATATTAACACCCCTAAAAATCACCACCCCTAAAAAACATAACCACCGACCAAATACACAACCAACCTATAAATAACCACCCAAAAAAACACACCCCCCAAAAACACCCCCCACAATACACCACCTAAAAACACCCCACCAATCAAAAATCCATCCCTGATTACTCTGTGATAACAGAGTCCCTCCGCCGCTCTAGAATAGATGACAGATGATGTTCCTCACCTACCCCAAGTGTACGCTCAGATACACCGCCCCCAAGCCTGATCCTAGACCCAGCTCACCTAAAGTCTGTGCTAACCTCACTCGTCGACACCAGAAAACACTATATCTCACACGCATCTGCTCCGCTCTCATGTGGCCTCGAATTTCACAGAACAGACTCATAGTCTGTCTCTACATCTGATGTCCTCAGTATGATGATCTCCATTTCGTATAATCACACTGGTCCAATATCCCCTTCAGGCTCTATTGTGTATCTGACGCCCATATCCTGCAACTCCGTATATGACGTTCTAAGTCTGCCCCTCACTTATCTTATCCTATCTGTGTGCATCTATCGCACTGTTACCGTCTAGATTCTCTGTGTGTATTGTGCTCCTGCAGATCCGTACTTATTAAACCACTCTTGTCTTCTCGTAGAGTCACCCCTAATACAATCTTCTATTAGCTTTCGATAGAGTGCACTACTAGTGTGTGCTCGTCTGTAGATCCCTACCCCGTAAAGTGATCGCTCTCAATGTTGAGAGAGACTATACACACACCTTGTTGTGCGATTTCCCAGACTCACCACACGATGAGACGTATGTATCACCTCACCACATAGTGTAATATCGTGTGTACTAGGCCACCACAAGTGATGCTACTCTACATCCAATCCATTAAGAATATGTTATCAATGACGCCCATATCTGAAGAGAATGCCTAAACGTGTCGATACTAATCCTTACATAACCACTCCTACACACACGTCACCTATTGTCATAAAAATGTGATCTGAGAATAGAGTAGACTCACAAGGTTTCTCTACTTCCTCTCAGTAGAGACGTGTATGCTATCCTAAGATTGTGACTGTTAAGACAACTCCTCACCGCATATGTGCCCTGATCGCATACATATTTACTTCGCCTGTTAGGTCTGTAACCGGCAGCGATAATTTTGTATGATCGAACGAGTATAAGCAGATCGGATGATGTGTAGCTGCATATCGTTATAGGTGCAGGTAATACGCAAGCTCGAGTCGCTGGTGTGTGTTATAGTATGTAAAGAGAGATGTTAGGTTAATTTGTTCATAGATCGAGACAGATGTATGTATGTGACGAGCGCGAGCTAGCGAGATCGTCTAGCTGTTACAGTCATAGAGTGCCAAGTTCAGAAAAATAGATGAGAGAAGATTGTGTGTGTGTTGTTTTGGAAATGTATATATAAACACTTGTGTGATCTGTAGTTATCTATTGTGTGATATTGTTAGAGTATTAATAAGGTTGCATTAGCTGGATAACGAGGTGCTGTCGTAGATAGAGATTATGAATGTCTAATTAATAGGAGTTGTGATCCGAAATGAATCTACTGCCTTGACACTGTGATCTACACTAGACTCTAAATCTAACATGTTAGATACTGTTAGATCTTAGTCTATAATGAGATTAATTATTGCTCGAGAGACTACTCTATAGAGGCCAATGCAACGTGTATAAAAATGTGTGTATAAAAACGTGTATATAAAAATGTGTGTATAAAAATGTGTGTATAAAAATGTGTATATAAAAAAGTGTGTATAAAAACGTGTGTATAAAAATATGTGTATAAAATGTGTTTAAAAATGTGTGTATAAAAACATGTATATAAACGTGTATATAAAAATGTGTGTATAAAAACTTGTGTATAAAATTATATGTATAAATATGTGTACAACTGTGTGTATAAAAATGTGTATATTAAAACGTGTATAAAAATGCGTATAAAATGTATAAAAACATGTATAAATTTTAAAGATAATTAGAAAAAAATTATAAGAAAGCCAAATTTTGAGTTAAGTATAAACGGTCGTTAGTATAAATAACTAACTTTGCAAACGTAAAGGACTAACGTTGCAAATGTCCATTACAAGCGTTCTTTAAATAACGAGTCAATTGTACGAATGTTTGTCTCAGGGACCAAACTTGTAATGAGTTAAAACCATGAGGAGGAGATCCGCAAAAATAATAATTTGGGAGCATTTCTGTGATACCTGATAAACCACATGGACCATTTATGTAATTAACTTTAATTATATACTATATATTATGTAAATATAGGTCAGAATTATGATTATAACGTGTTTAATACATTAGTCTCTTATGTTTCATATTCTACAAAATTTAATACATCAAATAGAAAGTACTTTGACTTGTGGTTCGAGAAAGGTAAGATCAGATCGAACAAGATCTTAAGACCCTATGGTCAAGATCACAATCCTATTAAGATCCTATCTCGCAAAGATCATAAATGGGAATGTGATCGTTTTCTATTATCGTAAAACCGTAAAATTCTAAAATCAGGATTGGGAATGTGATCCTAAAGATCATAGGTAGGAATGTGATCGTTTTCACTTTCTACTACTCTTAGCATATAAATTAAAGTAGATTACATGTTTGAACCGTAAAATGTAATAGAAAAATTGAGTTGTACATATACATTTGTGTAGTTTATTACTAAAATAAACGTAAATTACAATCTCATAATTAAAAACATTAACCCCGCACAAAAAAGATTGTTAAATCTTAGTGCATTTATGGAATGTTGGATACGCTCGAGATGTTGTTTCAACTGTTATGAGCATAGGGTGTTGTGAGCTTAAGATGTTGTGAGCTTCGATAGTACTTCAGATATGGCTTTTAATACCGCGTATTAGATCGGATGTAGCTAATGTTAGACGTAAGTTTCACTGGCTAATCATGATTTAGAGGTGGGGAGGTTTAAACAAGTGAGTTTCCATATTATATAGTAGAGAGAGAAAGAAAGAAAGATGTGTGTTTATTAGATTAGAAAGAAAAACACATACTTGTAAATGAAAGCTCACCCTCATTGAAGTAAGGATGGGATATATATAACCTAAATATGCCCTAACTTATATAATATGTCATTACTAGTCTTTGCATATGCGGCTATTGATAACTAATGTAATTCCGTAATGATGTTCACATTTTTAGGCTAACAATCTTCCTCCAATGTGGAGACATATGAAATTACGTACAATGTTCCTAACAAGTACAAATACAACAAAATAAAGTCTTCTAAGGCGCTTCCAATGCTGAAGATGTCTTTTATCTCTTCTAGTCTTCATATTTGTACCCCAACTTGGATCCTTTTTGTCTGTACTTAATGAAGAACCATTGTAATAGGTATGAACTTGATTAACTTTCCCTCAATTCATACAACTAGTCTTGAAAAAGTTTCTTTATAGACTTCTTTTTTGACGAAGTTTCTGAATCAGCTTCCCCCAAACCAATAACCATATCTTAAACAGATTTGATGTAGCATGAACGATCTTCTAATTCTTAGGTTTAAGTGCACAACAAAAATTGTAGAAAACCTTACATCAAGCATAACTGCTACTTAACATATGGTCCTTGATGATTAATCGTTCGAGGGAACATGCTCATAAATCAATTGTTGGTTTGTGCTCATGTCATACGGATATTTATACAGCTGGAAATACCTGGGCCTACGGGGTCACACACGCTTACACTTAGATATCATTCTATTAATGTTTATAATAATATATTTGTACATTTATTATTTATATTAATATATGATTTGACGAAAGAACATTAACGGTCGTTAATTAGTTCGTTATGAATAATTAACAAATAAGGCTTTTTAATTAATAGGTAATTAAATGTAATTAACCATATATAAAGGAAAAGTCAAAAAGTCAACACCAATGGGTGTTTTCCCTTAGTTCGACCGGCCTAAAGCCCAAGGAAGTGTGAGATTGGGTTTTAAGCTATCTTTTCCTCCAAGATATGTATTTTAGGTAAACCCTAAGTTCACCTAGTATATAAGGAGGATCCTAGAGCTCATGATAATATACACTCCTCTCTTCTCTTTCCCCTCTCTTGGTCGAACGAAACAAACAAACCTTTAGGGTTCTGTTTTGATTTTTCTTGTGTTCAATTGTTCGTTGGTTAAGAACTAGCATTCGGGTGATATCGTTTGACGTGTAGTGTGGATATACGTAGAGGTTATTTATTTTAGTAACTAGAAGTAGTGTTTGGTTCACACGTTTACACACGTGCGTATACTCGAAGTGTCTTCGACTCGTCACTAGTTTGGTTGCTAAAGGTATGTTTACATGTTTATGTTTTTTTTATGATTAATTATATATGCTATATGTGATCTATGTCCGCTGCGTAGCTCGTTTTATATTAATGTAATATTAGGTTATTTAGATAACGATTTTCAACAGTGGCATCACGAGCCATCTCATATAGCGTTGTAATTGCATAAAAACGTATTAACATGTAAAAATATCGCCTAAATATGTGTTATTTTCTTGGTTTTATGTGAAAAATATTTTAAGAAATTATTTAGTGAAATAATATTTGCCCTAATTGGTCACATAAATATGGAAATAAAATATCGACATATTTTTACATGATTTCTAATTCGCTTATTATGATTATATTTGCGTTTTAGATATTTTTTATACATTGTTGCTTATTTATCTTGCAATAAATTATCATACAAAGCATTGGTTGACGCTTATGAATCTGACAAAGACATTCTTGCATCATATGGAGATACTGTCACATTTAAAAGACATCAAGATGATGAGGATGAAGACGACGAACCCTCCGTTGGATCAAACCGGGGGTCCAAGAGAAGGAGAGCTGGAAAAGAACCTGAGTCTACTAGTGCACCAAAGGAGAAGACTTCCAAGTCAACTGGCATGTCTAAAGAAGGGTCAAAATCTCATCAAAAGTCTACTGGAAAATATGCTCAAGCAAAGGAACCAATACATGCTGACGAAGATTTAGAAGAACCCGCACATCAGGAGTTCCATACAGGATTTACTGAAGATCAACCTGTTGATGAGACCACTCAGCATCCTGATTGGTTTCAGAAACCAACAAAACCTCCAACTCTTAACCGTGATTAGAACAAGACTTTGCCTGCTAAACATGGACCAGTTTAACCTTGGATAAGCACTTTAGCTCGGAATAAAGATCCCCGTGAGTCATTTAATGAACTGTTGGACACTCCTCTTGACTTCTCAGCATTCATGTTGAATCGGCTCAAAGTTGATACTCTGACTCCAGAATTATTAGCCGGTCCAACATTTGAGTTAATGAAAGGATCGTGCAAGAGTCTGGTAGAACTTTAATATTTCCTAAAAGAAGTCAGCAAAGCAACTACTAATCAACTAGACTGGAACAACCCGAAGGACAGCAATATCCACATGACCTTTGCAAGCCCTTACCATTGATACCTAATTCACGAGGTCGTCGAGTAATACCATTTGATCACTTCATCAACAACGACCTTATGTATTTAATGTCACACCCCGCCAAGGCAGAAACGCGGAGCGTAAACAAGAATGGATATCATCACAACACATGGTGTCTATATAGATAATACTAAAATGAAACTAAAGTAAAGCAAAGACACAAAGTGTCATAACAATACCCAAAACCTAATGGTGTCTTTATTAATGAGAAAGAGTTCTCGTCAATAAATGACATGCAAAAACATAATCTAAACAATTCATGCAAACGCATTTATTCAAATAGAAAGCATAAATAACTTCAAGCATCCTACAGTCTCTTCTAGCCACTTCGCTCTATCTTAGCACCATTAAGCTCACCTGAAAATGATGCTTAAAAATGTCAACACAACGGTTGGTGAGAGTCATAGGTTTAAGACACACAAAAAAAACTTCTTTTTTTAAAAAAAACAAAACAAATTGCAACGCATAACATAACAAATCATGTTAGAACAAATAAATCTATGCAAACACAAAGCTATCATACCACTCACAAACAATCACACGGTAACGGAACGTACCCGACGATCCAGCAAACAAAGGCCTGGGTAATTCATTACCCTCCGATCGGAATCACACAGTATGGAGTATTATTTCAACCCTCCAGTTAGATTGTTGATATAAGTGTAGAGTCACACCCTCCACAAACCGGAATCACACAGAAATGGGATCTTATTTCAATCCTCCAATTAGATTTTTGGAATAGGTAGAAGCACTACCCTCTAACCGGAATCACACAGAAATGGGATCTTATTTCAATCCTCCAATTAGATTTGAAATAGGTAGAAGCACTACCCTCTAACCGGAATCACACAGCAATCACAACAACATTAAGCATACCACCTATAATAACCACATAAACGTCCATGCCTCAAGTAAAACCACATAATCGGAGCGATTAAACACATCCAAAACATCTTTGCATCATTTCCATCCCAATGTAAAACATTAAAAGTGGGACTATGAAACTCACCTGATGCTCAGCTTCCTAAAAGAATCCAACAAAAGCTTCACAAACTCTTCACGGATTAAAAAAAAAAAAAAGAAAATAGAAAAAATAAAAAAAATAAAAAAAAAAAAAAAAAAATAAAAAAAAAAAAAAAAAAAAAATAAAAAAAAAAAAACACATTAAGCTACCATCAATTAGGCATTACAACACAAAATGAAGTAACCTCAACTATGTATAGATATCTAGAGCTATCTAAACCATAGTACCTAATACTTGATTAACCCTTTTCCAACTCCTACAATATGCCCATTTACACTTTTTAAATACCAACTTTAAATTTTTCTGTTTTGCGCAAAATTTTTAAATTACATCACTTACACGTCCTAAACGTACCACTTAAACACTTCCACAATTCAAACCAAAACTCACCATGCTACATATATGTCCTATGAACCTCTCATAGCTCTCCCAAAGCCATTGCCCTTTTACAAATACCCTTTAGAAATTCATTAATCCAAAGTGTCCAGAATTTGTCCAGAATTTGACCCCCTAAAAGTATGACGTTAGATAAGCAACTTAAACTTCATAACCTACTTAGAAAAAAATTAAGGGGTTACACAAAATATATAAAATAACTTCCACGTGATTTAGAGCCTTTAACGAGATGTCTAAGTATTTTTAGAAAAATCAGAACCAAAACTGAAATTCATCACTATTTTACACACTGATTTTGTAACGACCTTTTGACCCACTTTCCGACCATAAAAACTCACGAGGCTAACTTTTCTAGAAAGTAGACTCTCTGAGGTTATCTCCAGTATGTTGTAATTTGTTTATTTGAATTTTTATGAATGCGTTATGCTCGTTACAAAACTGCCTAACTTTCTGCTGTGAATTAAACAACTAATTCGGGCGATCTAGACCCTAACGCATGATCAAGTCTTGTAACCAATTAAACTAATGATTAAACAATCATTATAACATTATAAACTTCTAGAAAAATCAAAGCCCTAATTTATAAACCCTAATTTATAAACCCTAATCCATCATACTTAGATTACATTAATTGAAAATTAAATAACTAGAACTAAACAAGGATTAGAAAATACCTTAACCAAGCACCCTAAAATTCTCTTCTTTTTCTTTCTCTTGAAAAATCGGCCCAACTTCAATAGGTTTAGGGTTTTTAATATTTTTTTGTATTTATAGGCTTTAAGTAATCCTAGATAAAGCCTAGTTAGTGATTGATTTCCTAATACAACTCTACCTACTTTTTTCTTTTCCTTTTCTTTTTTTTCTTTAAATTCGTATTTTACTAATCCATCTATAAAACCAAATTTTGTTATTAATTACGCTTCATACCTTAAGTTTGTAAAAAACCTGCAGCTAATTTGGTAAACCATTTTGCTTATAAACTACTTTCTAAAAATAACTTTTCATTTCCAATTTCATTTTCCAAAAATAGAAAGTCTTCTAAAAGCTCTCATATTTTAACAAACTCATTTCTTTCACAAATGACACACTTCCCATTTTAATCCATCACCTAGACATCCTCATATTAACCAAAACAATTCTCTCAAAATACCCAATAAATTCCATTATCACTATAATTGATTAAAAATGAAATTTCCTCCAACAAATAACACATTTCTCTTAACTTTAACTCTAAAACCTAAACCTATCACAAATTACTAACACAAAAATACATATACGATAATTTAAAACACAATTAACGCAAACCGATTCAATCACCAAAATCATTTCCTTGTCAACCAAAAGTGGAAACAAATGAACGTTCACAAAATTCAACACAAATCCAATCCCAATGAGACGATCATGCTCAATGGATTGATTTTCCAATCTTACATATCCCACACAAACACATATAAACACGTATAAACACATAACCATAACATTTGCAACAGATACATTTAGGTCAGCACATACGGTTTTGACCAACCTGCTCAAGTCATGTTTGTCCACAATACCCCACCTTGAGAAAAACCATCCCGTGATTTAACTAAATCGAGCATTAGCAACTAATCGACAAACAACAGAAGGACACTTAGACCTTATTTGATCCTTGCGTTCCTAAGTAAGCTCAGGACCACGATTCGAATCCCAACGAACTTTCACTAATGCTATCATGTCCAGGTTCACAAGATAGTGAACTGCACTTTTACTCCATACCTCTCGGTCACAACAACATTCGGTTCCTTGCCAAAACAAAGAGTCTTGACAACCTTAAACCTTCGACTAACTTCTAAACATCCGAATCCCCTGCTAAAGACTATTGCTTACCCCCCACAAGGTGGCCAATTAGAAGACACAACAACCCCAAACGAAAAGAAGCATTCCACACTACATTACCCAAACCTCGTCTTCGAGTGAAAAACTTATCAAACCCTTAAGTTATTGTAACAAATGTGTTTTATATAATCTTAACCTCGCAACTCAACCAAACAAGATCTTGTCTTGAAAATAAGATATAAGAATGATACAAAGCTCAACGGATCTAAAGAAAGAATCCAACGCAAATCAGGTTTACTCAACTATTCAGCACATCCCCAACTAATTTTCTGATAAAAATAACAAAAAAGTAAAAGAAGTTTAGTAATCACAAATAAAAAAAACTATATTAAATAAATAAAAACTGGAAGTAGGAAGAGGAAGGAAAACCAGGACTCAAAGGATAGAAAATTTGTATTAAAAAAACGCAATAAAGTGAGTATCTACATAAATTATGTCATCAAAGAAAGGTAGAAACGACTTAAAAACTCAGCTGCTCCATAAGACAGAAATTCTCAACCGAACTTTAGACCCCAAATAAATCCAAAGATTTCAATGGTCCTACCATAACTCCGGTTCTAACTTGTCTTCTTTCCAACGTACTACACCTCTCCAAGGTGAGACCTTCAACCACCCATAACCTACCAGCATTAATTCAAAAGTTTCCCACTACCACCAAGCTAACACTTTTGACAATTTGGCTGCCTCAAGCCTTTCCTGTATTACCACTATCTTGTTGGTTGTTTCTTGTACCAAATTCGATCCATTCAACTCACTCTCTCCAGTTACGGCCCATAAAACGGTAACCTACATTCCTTTCCATACCATGCTTCAAATGAAGCACATCCATACTCGAATGATAATCCCCACCTTAGGAAAAAAAACTCATCTCACGAAAGTGAGTATTTCAATTACCTCTAAAATCTACCATACTTGTCCTAAGCATAGCTAGAAATGGGGTGACTTAGTCAGTCCATTGACTACACCCAATCGCATCGTATCCACTACTCAAACTTGGTAACTTAGCAATAACATCCTTAGTTATCTTTTCCCCACTTCCACTCGGGTATCTCAGGTCGTAGCAACAATCCTGAAGACCCTTTATACTCAACTTCCATTTCCGCACACGCTAAATACTTACTACCGCAACTAGCTATATCCTTCTTCATACTCAGCCATCGATTAGTTAACCTAAAACCACTAAAACCATTGATCGTATCCGCTCAGGTTGGAGAGATACGTTGTCGTTATTACGCTTTCAATAGCCTCAGGTCCCTTACTATCTCTCCAAAATGGAGAGTCCAAACCTAGTCTAACCAATATGAAACCACTATCTATCACTTTTTCACACTTCGTTGGTCAAGCCACGCTACATATTATGATACGCTTATCTTTGCTTTGGACATTTTTATCTTGATGCCACCAACATCCTTTCCAAACCTAGATCGGATATCATACTTCTATCTCGAACTCATTCTTGGTCTTCACTCCTTCTTCTTAATCACGGGACAACATCTACATTTCGCCTTTCCCAGATGGTACTTGGCTCGAAATCAAACTCGGTTAAATTAACATCCATCCATCATATTTGCTCATGTTCAAGCCTTCCGATTGAAAAAGTGTGTTGGAGACATTCATGATCCGTATAAGATTAAATCTCCATGTTCTCGTTCACTTAATGCCTCTAGCATTATGAAACGGCAAAAACCTACCATGTTAGCCATGCAATCCTTCATAAGAACCTTCAGTTGTCGCGATGTACAAGCAATCACCTTCTCCCTTTTCCAAGCATGCTTCCAAGTCCTTGCTTCACGCGTCATAATATACTACGAAATTGTCTGCTCCTTCTGGCAATGCCAGATGGCTCAATTACCCATTTGATTCCTTCACACATCTAGATAGCTTACCTCTTTGCTCCGCTTTCACACTGTTGGGAAAACTTCATGTACATTATTCTCTTCCTTTAGTGACTCCACGATCTTCTTTACTGTGCGACTCGTTACTCCTCCTTATAGACTTAGGGTCGGTTTAAAAATATCTTCTGTCTTATACGTTAACTAGCTTGTCTATATACGGCAATGACACCCCGGCTCATTAAACTCCATGAAAACCGCTATGCATTGGTTAACACAAAAAGGCATAGCCGTAAGTAATCTGCAACGTTCATTAGCATCCTAAAAACAGGTCTTAGTACGTTGCACCCTCCTTTGGTGACATCACATACGAATTTTCTATCTTACTCTTCTTGAGATAATCTATGCACATTCCAAACTACCCACCTTTCTTCCTACCAGCAATAAGACGCTTCCCCAAACAATGTTACCATTCAAACCAACCCATTACTTGTCAACAACTAATACAATCATTCCAGACCTCTCAGCCTTTATTAAAGACGTTCAAACGACCACGAGCCTTCGCAAATCTGTGTCGCTCCTTGTACTAATTCCATACGAAATCCTATTCTACGCACAAGGGTGTTTACAACCTACTTAATTCATCTAGGAAACTTTTAGAGGGCTCACATACATACAAAACGGTTTCAACATAATCTCTATCATCTTCCTTGGTACTCCTACGAGACCTCGTATCCTCTTTTGTTCGTTTTCTCCCCGAACCTTAAGCACTCTCTAAATCTTCCAAGGTAATGTAACTAC
Source organism: Tanacetum coccineum (assembly GCA_026074375.1). Classification (NCBI taxonomy): domain Eukaryota; kingdom Viridiplantae; phylum Streptophyta; class Magnoliopsida; order Asterales; family Asteraceae; genus Tanacetum; species Tanacetum coccineum. Next base: position 77,237 of record BQNB010007171.1, on the reverse strand, counting down.
CGTACTCGTGGCATACATCTCAGCCTAATGTTTCTCAAACAACCAATTCTCTCCTACGAGTACATCAACACTCTACATAACTAAGAGGTACTAAATAAAAGTAAACGGAGAATTCTCTAACTCCAACTTGGGATCAGGAATAAATAATTCCATTTGCTTCGGCTACTATCAATCACACCACCTAGAAGATAGGAAGATACGTCCCCTAACATCAACTCTCATAGCACCACGCTATGAGTAAATTTCAAACTTCACATGCACCAATTGGTATGGACCCAAAAAAAATTCACACGATTCAAAAAGAAAAAAATATCAACCAAATGTAAACGTCGACAAGAAGAACGAACCTCCGATACTTAAAACAAACACATCAACGGATTTCTAGATAACACCCCCCAATGAATAATAACCACCGTACACCATCCCATTAATTAAAAGATTAAGAACCTTTGTACCAAAGCTGATTTTTACCCAAGGAACTTTCCCTATAACCTTTATACCAATCATTTTAAAACAATAGAATCACCTTAGTTAATAATGCAAATAATTTTAAGTGTAAAAATAAATTTAAATAAAATTTTCATAAACTTATTTTAATTATGGTTTTCATAAAAGAAATCAAAAGATGATTTTTAAAAAATGTGTTGCATTTTATTTATATAATTTGTTTTTAAAAGAAGTTTTTTTTACACCTAAAGATATTGGTATCTGACTACAACAAACTTTTTCAAATGGAATTTATGACTCACAACAAAAAAAACATTATGATAGCAAAATAGACTCCCCAAAATTCCTTTAAGAATTCCAATACCCAGAATATTAATTTTACTTGAAAACGAACACGACAAGAAACTCTTGCAACCAAAACAAACATAAGAACTCATTCCATACCAACGGTCTTAGAACCAAACCAAAGAGTATCGGTCACCTTTAGACTCAAAGGAAAACAATCAAAACGTCCGGAACGGAGAACATAGTACATCAGTTCTATGATAACACCCTAGAATACCAAAACGAGCGTGTGGATATCTCAAACGACAAGATCTTAACGAAACCAAACTTAAGAATCGCGACGACAATACCATCAGGTATCGATGTATCTGCAAACGATAGAAGAAGGGAAACCTATACCAGCTACACACCCCACTAATAACATCGCCCACCCCAACGGTATTAATTTAAATCACTAACCACCCCCCCCACCACCCCTTCAACCCACCAACACCACCACCCCACACCCCCCCATCCCCTCCAACCCACCAACCCCACCACCACACCCATCCCCCCTCACCCATCCCAACCCCTACCCCTACCCCTATATATAATCCAAAAACCAACATAAATCTTCCCCACCAAACAACAATTCCACAAAAAACCCTCTACAACCAACCCCCTCCCCCCCACACCCCCCATCACCCCCCCCCAACCCCCAACTACCAACCACAACACACACCCTACTAACACACAGAACTCCACTATCACACTCTCTCTTATCCCCCATTACATAGATAGACCTCCACTACAACATAGACCAATCTCTCGTTCCCACTTACCGTACTTATAACACTAACCAATCACCTCAATCCCCACATCACCAGACCCCAAAAGACGTATGTGACAAGGCTCCTACATCACAATTGACCTGCCACCCCTCTCCCTGTGTGCTAGACTTTACCCTATCACCCTCATATGTCACGTGCACCACCTCATCACTCAACTCTAACACTCCCCCTACTGTCTCTCTATCTATACCATCTCTGCACCACTCGAGTTATCACTCAAATATGCTCCCCAACCATAGCTTCCCCAACTCTCCCTCCTTAGTCTTTACCATATCCTCTGTACACCCGTATCAAGTGTGCCATCACCCAATACACCCCCCTCTATATAACAACCTATTGCAGTATCTCTAGCCACACTATGCTCTCTACCTAACAAAACCGCCTCTCTCGCCTAGACATGTGTGCCCCAATACACTATATGCCACACCATGACTGGTGCATTCATACTCCTAGTTATTCGACCCCCAGTCCTATACACTATCCCTATCTTGTATAGACAAATACCCATGCTCCAATACACTCCACTCGACTGCTTAACATCCAGACCACACCCCATACTGTAAGTCATGTACTAGAACTCCTCTGAACATTCGCCCCCATTCCTCATACTCCCAAACTACTGCACAACCTGTCTTGTTCCAGATATATACAGTCTGCACACATCCAGTTAAGTGTACCACACTTCTACGTTGATCCTCCCCATGCTTACCCACTGCCAATGTCCCTTCTCCCTTCCAGTACGAAATATACACCACCGCCCTCCACAATCTGTAAAACCAGTTATGAGAATCAGATGATCATAATTGTCAGTGTCTTTCTAAATTCTGCAACAAAGACATACCCCATAACTTTACCACCACCAATCACCTCAGCTACAAGCACCTTGTGTGTAAAGCTCTATACGTCGCGACCTACAACACACCGCATCACTCACCCTCCCCCCCCACAAGCTCCCTCACATCGAACACTCTCATCCGCCCATCAGAACAACCATCCTACAGTCATCATTACCAATTTGTGATATGCCAGACCTTAAACACACCGTGAGAGAAAGATCCGTCTTAAAAGATGTGTGTGCCTCTCTCTCACTCGTTCTCCTCTACAGAAATCCATAGCCACAAACAATGCCCGTCCTGATCTATATCAAACTCATGAATACGTCTATCCTAGAGTCAATAAACTACTCCACATCAAAACCACAAAAACCCACTCCAATGTCCCAAGTCGCAAAACTTCATCTGAGATTGCGGCTTATCGTTCCTGCCCAATCCGAAGATCACACGCCACGTTAGTAATTAACCAATAAAATGTGTTCAAATGTTGACCATCCACACTCCAAACCCCCCCTCATTAAACCAGATAATACCGCTTCACTCTGACAACACAATTGGTGATCAAATGTCCCTATCCCACCTATATCCCCCAACACTATTCACAATCCTAGAGACACAATTCCTCACCTACGCCCCCCCTCACTCCACTTGATCATCATAATCTCAAAGATCACTTGTGTGTGTGCGCCGACCCTGTTAACCTACAACCTCCCAAATCCCATGTTGCGACAGAGACATCACCTGTAGTCCCCCCCCAGATACCCACAATCACATGTCCCTCGTAAAAGTAATATCCATCCTCAGATCCATAAGACCGTTGATCCCAAACAACACACCCCGCTTACAAATCATCCAGACACCACTCATACTACTCACTCCCATCTATCTCAACCAGTTCTCTCCTACCCTATATATACCCCACCCCCCCACATGTAACCCCACGTCAGCTCCTCCTCGCCGTGTGTCGTTTGCTCCCTCACCTCCAAGACTTCGTATAGCTGCACCTCTACCCTTTTTTCTTCTTAAAACCGCAGAGACTACTCTCCAAACCCCCCCTCACACTGCTCTCTACACATGACTTATTCAACAATTGTGGCCGCTAATCTAAAACTCTCCATCGAACGCTCCTCTCACACACCCCCACACACATAACCCCCCGCCACCCCCCAAACTTGAGAAAACCGTGTTCCATATACACCACCTATATGTTGTGATCAGACACGCTATTATCTCCCGCGTTCGAACTCACACCACATCCGTGTTGTTGTACCTACCATCGTCTCTCATCCTTCGCTAACTCCACTGCATCCTCAATAGGCCCACACTCACACGTGCCCTGTACAGCGAGTATCAGTTAAATACCCATCCCCCATGAATCTACTTGCCACGTCCCCAGTAGACTGTTGTCTTATAATCTGACCCTGACCCCCTCCATGTAAAAGATCGATCTACCCTACAGTAGTGTGTCCATATCCCCCATTATTTGTGCAATTTACCAAATTATATCTGACAATCCACCCTCACAACGCACCCTCGTCATCATCACTATCTGTGATTCCTACCTGTTTCCAATACCCAACACAGATCATATAGTGTCTAAACACACTCATAACTTACCCGAATCTAAACAGACGTGCAATCCCTATTGTTCTGTCCTCATAATGATGATCGACCCTCCATAACTCGCCATGACAACTCATTTTCCAATGTGTTGTCTCTCTCACTATGTGCTATTATCTCTGCTAATCAGACCATCCCCCCCTGTGTCACCACCATCAAAAAATCTCCACCCCATTCTCATATTGGATGTCCACCTGTCACTCAACCCTAAACAGATTAAAGATCCTCTAGTATTCATCACTCTCACTTGTTATATCATATAAGATCCCTCTCAACACATCCAAGTACTAATAGATCTTACACTGTCCTTACTTACCACTTGTAATGTACCCCTATTGTCCTTATAAAAGTACCGCTTCTATAATTGTTGACTACCCCGTGTCGTGATTCTCTGACGTGACTCTGTAGACCCCTCCCACCGTCCTTGTTACATATTGTCATCTAACTGTCTATCCTGTCCCCGTCGATCTGTGTGTCCTCACATGAACATTGACCCACAGAGTTCTGTCTATGAGTAAATCCGCACTCTCATGTACTTCATTCTGTCCATCTCATGTACTCATTCACACTTCAACTAAACAGAAACGCACCGCCTCCTCATTTACATCACACCACCCTTTGCTCCTCTATGTGTCCAATCCCCCCTTTTTAATCTATATTAAAAATAGTTGCGTTAGTGTACATGTTGAAACTGTGACCCATCACCACTAAAAAATTCTCAACATCTATATATCCTGCATCCAAGATAAAACTTCCATCTGTACTCTACATCTAGTACGTGCTTATCTCGTACACTACATTCAGCTCCATCCAGACATCATTCTACTATACTATTAAAGTAATCATGCTACCTGTTGTTCTAACATGTCCGGTGAGTGTCCGTGTGCCCTCAGCTAAACTGTCCTCTTACAACACAACTTTGTCACACAACTCACTACTGTTCGTGTAATCTAATGTCCCCTTGTAACTGACTGCATCCATACTGAAAGGTCTTATAACCCAGTGTCACACCTCTCTATCATCTCTATGTGTCTCCTCCTCCACCCTAAATATCTCACATGTGTGTGTGAGCCAACAACCATGCGTACCTCTCGGTACTATCTAAGATGATAAACTAATACCCCTGTTTCTCTCCCAGAAGATGCACTGGTGTGCCACTCACCCTCCTCTCCAAATCGTCAGATCTGTATCAGTGTGTGTGTGGTTCAAATACTATTTAAGAAACTGTAATAAGAATCTCTCAACACACCCTACCACATTCCCACGTGCCCAAGACTCAGTGGTGTGTCCATAATGTGTTAAATCCGATGTCAAAATGCTACCTCAATAAACTATGACGTATGTCTGTAAACTACCCAACTATCATTAATCATCACCTCTACTGATTATGATCTGTGTTAATCTCCATCCTACAACACCTGTTACCTCCACACTGTCTGACTGGATAGATACTAGAAGCATACCAGAGAATCGCGCAAACATTCAAATCTCAACTAACATCTTCCATGTCCCAGGTACTCTCAGACCACTTTCATGTCTACAAATCAATTATCTCACGCGGCGCTACGTCACCCACCTGACCACGCCCCCTGACACCCTTCACACCCCCCATACCCACAAACCCCTGTGTTGTATCAAACCATCCATCTAGACCTAGTAACACGCTCTCGACTCGTAGAGACAGCTATATATGAAAGAGTGGTCTAGTCTCACACAACTCCCCACCTACTATCACACCCGTGATACCAATGTGCATACAACTGTCTGCCTTCTGTACAGATGTGTCTCTCTGTCACGTGCTCTGGTACTAGAGATATAGTCATCTGCCCGTCCCTTCACTACGTCTGTTTCTGTGTCATTCCAAATATGCTCACTATCTGTAAAAGTATCATCCGAAACTCCACTAGCCAAACCTCAGATGTCCACCCCTAGTCAAACATGTACAAACGATCGTGCAGACCTATCACTATACCCCCACCCTAAACTACATACCTACACCCCCACCATCCTTATAAAACTTCAAACCCCCCACCCCCACAAATCACCAAAATCATACCCCAACCCCTATCACATCCCCAGACTATACACCCACACAATCCTCCTATAGAAATGTACAATGATAATTGATGTCAGAGTATTAACAGATATATATTACACCAAACTATATACTCTCACACACGCATATGCTCTTCTATTCCACTGTGTAACACAATGCCCATACATTGACTAATATAAGTGTGTCCCCCCCCGTCATGATGTGTCTTGTACACATACACCAAATCATAGTAAGAGAGAGTAGATATATCACCTTACAAGACACCCATACTTCACATCCCCACAGCTCCTCTCAGATACACATATAGAATAAGAATAGTACTCGTATTAAGACAGATTCATAGATAGAATATAGAAATAGATAGATATATATAGAGAGATAGAGAGAGACACACAAATTATCAAACCCCAATTACCCCCCATCCACCCACATCCAAACCACAACACTATCCCCAAAAATTCCCCAATCTCTCATTAATTTTCTCATCCTACAAAACACCAACCCAATTCCCCCTGTACTCAACACTAAACCCGGAAAACCAACCACAACCCACAACCCCACCCCCACCCCATTCAACATCAAAGACACATCCGCCACACCAAATCAACACCCGAATTCACCCAAACATAGAGAGAACCCTACCAGACACAAACTCCCTATGCAACCAATCCCATATACCCTCTCCTACTCATCCTCCCACATGTATCCCCCCATCCCCTATCATTCCTTGAAAATCACCTCCACGCCCACGACTGACGTTCCCCCCCCCCCCCTCCCTCCTCCCCGGCCAAGAAACCCCCCACCCGCGCCCACCCCCCCCCCCCCCCGACCGATGTTAATTCTACAAAGCAATGGAAACAACCAAAGGGAGAAGAGAGAGACCTGACTGAATCTCACCTCTCTCCTCCTTACCCCGCGCCCCTTGTACAACCCCCCGCCCCCCCCCCCAGCCTCATATTAGTATTGTATAAATGGTGTATGTGTGTGTTCGATTAGGGTATATGTAGGCATGCGCTTCTGATTATTGCTGTATCGCTCATGAGAGGTAAGCCAAGAGACAAGATCGGAGGGGACTTGTGAATCGTTGAGGACGATACCGATCATAACAGTGATTAGCATTATTGTTTCTCGAACTTGTACAGAAGCTGGAGTCGCGAAGACTTGTATTGTTGATAGAGCCTCGCACCTAGCTCAAATATCAAGTTAGAGTTCCAATTGAGTTTTAGAGGCTACCGGTGTCATGGATGCACGCAGCGTGTGTGATACTTAAGAGGCAGCGTTTTAGATATACCGTTGATGAATGGTACATTATAGGAATAAATGTACTTTTCTAATATGTGTGTATGTGTATATGATAATAGAGATGTGATTTTAATTGTTATGATTGTAGTGCTGAATAGGAGTTAGTACGCACAGTGCTCTGATAGCGCCTACTGACATATGTCGCTCGCATCCTGAGCCTGCCCTACCCCCAAAGTGTAGAGACATATAACTGTCGACTATAGAGGTGTGATAGTAATAGAATACGCGCCCCTCAAACACATCAACCCCCCCCCCGCACCGAGCCAAGACATACTCACACACGTCAATTGAGAGCAAACTGTGTGTGTCTTTGCATTTGTCGTACTAGATAGAAGAGAAGTTACTGTGCTAGGAGGTGGGGTCTGATGTGTGATGTGTGTGTCCCTCGTTCAGCTCACTGCTGGCAGTTCGGTAATGCTTCCAATAATCAGTAGCGTACAAATCTTCGAATGTAGACAAGTCCTATGAACCGCTGTGAAGTATGAAGCGGTTGTAGTATGCACACACCTGTTCCACTAGTACTGTGAGAAAGAGATTTACTGATAATTAGTGATGACTAATGTCTCAGCTTCTAATCTACCCAGAGTTGTGACACAATTTCCATCGAGTGATTGTTGCATCTGAATTGTTCTCGCTATTACCTCACCCACCTCCCCCCCCCCAATCGACCACATTAGAGATACTCATCCACCAGTCTGTGAACGAGCCCACTCCTTGCACGCCTCGCCGATAACGTCCTTTGAAACAAACACAAGACCCATTTTCCATCTCAAATGAAAACACCGTATTTTCTATTATCACAATTCTACGGGGAAATTTTTCGCTTTATTACATTACTTATATATCTCAGTATGTCATAACTAAAGTAGACGAGCTCACGCAACCTATCTATGACAATCCTATGTCAAGCAAACATCATAACATGGAAGTCATATTCATAATATCATTATTTTAAGTACATTATTCCTATAATGTACCATTCACAACGTTATATCTAAATGAGCTTAAACCGTTAACATTATGCCTATTTATAACCCTTAATTTCTTGAAGGGTTAATATCTAAAGTGAATGTACAAGCTACTAAAGCATATGTATAAGCAATACAAGATCTCATTTGAAATATAAAATCTCTTCCAGTCAAAGTTAAAGTTCTCTAAGAAGCTCAATTTACAAGTCAATTTAAGCATGATCTCCAAAATAGCCGTTTTTACCTCCGTTTTCATTCCAATTCTTCACCACCACTTATGTTACAAGCTACTACATCAATATAACAATGTTGTAACCTATTATTCTATTCATTAAATTTATACACAATTTTATCTTTAAAACCCTACATTCAAAAACCTAAACCCTAAAAACGAGCTAATTCCTAACACATGGATGTTTATCGATTTTTATCTGTTCTAAACCTCAATCAATACTCAAATATGTTGTAATAACTTATTTTACAACCATAACAATCATATACCATCACTAGTTCATAATCTCATTTCATTTATACAGGAATCAAATCCAAGAAACCCTAAATGAACCCTAAATGATCATTCGACCCGTTTTTACGTTTTTAACCCATTCAACCTCAATAAGCAAGAAACCAGAGCTATTGAAAACTCATAATAAGAGTTTTACAAATCATTAAACCATCAGTATCTATTCATTTCGGTGACAATTGCTTGAATTAGAAAAACCTGAAACCATATAAAAGTCCATTACATGCCCCCATAATTCAAATCTGTGGCTATATTCTTTCAATTTCGACCCATTTTAACTTAAAACAAACGATCCAATATCATTAATTAATTCATATTACTTGCTCAATATTAGTATTTTCTATCACCCTTTATCATTTACACACGAATTACAAGCTAGGAAAAGTCAAGAAACCCTAATTAAGCCCTAAAGTATGACCGCGCTTAACTTTCTCATTTTCGACCCGTTTTAAACCAAACCACTTGCTAATTTCTGATGATAAGCCTTAATACAAACCTTGAGATCATAATTCAATCATTCCTTAATCAATTCTCACGAAATATAAGCCAAAAACTTGAGTTCGAACCATAAAACCCCAAAAACCAACCCGCGACCCCCTTTTTGCAATTCTTACCCATTTTAAACCCTTTCTCTTGCAAATAACTTATGCACATGCAATCCTAAGCAGCTTACACACCTGCTAGCATAAAATATACTTGCCTCTTTTTGGTCACCAAGAAAGCCACACTCACCTCCTTGTTGGCCATTCTTAGTCGTTTGAAACCCCAAAAACCTAAAAACACTTCCACCTTGCAATCTAACCACCCTCTGACTCAAGGGACTCATCATGTGCTTCAACACAAATCACCTCCTAGCTGACTCAACACGTCCAAGACAAGATCATGAAGCTATCTTAGTCACCATGCCTCCATTTTAGTATAAATAGGGTCCTTGGTTGTTCATTACAACTCGCACCACATCTCTTCTTTCTCAAACCCATAAGGCAGCAATCCTTTGCTCCCATATGATCCTAGGATCATAAAAGACGTTCAAGAAGTGAAGCCCTGAAGAATTGAAGCCCCGGGAACAAGATACAAGGCGTACGAGTGGAAATACTACCCGAAATGACCCATTTCCACCATTTTTGATCATTGAAGCTCAAACCCAGGTTTTGAATGTTATACTTCTGCTACTACACCCTTATAATGTTCATATGATCCTAAATATACTCTTGTTAAAGTTTCATAACTCAATTCATGCTCATTTTCCATTTTGATCCAAAACCGTACACCCGAAACCCTAATTTTCGGTTTTGTCTTAAAACTAAATGTTATGATGGTGAAATTAGTGTTATAATCTATTCTAGCAATTCTTAAATAATGTTAAAATAACCACTTTATTGATTAATGAAGGAATTTGAACTTAAAACCTACGCGTTTACGTTTTGAAACCCTAATTTGACCCGTTTTGCTTCCTAGCTTAACGAATCATTATTTTAAACTTGTGTTGCATTAAAACTTCATATTTTAGTTTATTATAACTTATAAATGTCTATTGAAATGTTAAAATAAGCTTGCATGGCAATTTGGACATGTTTTGTAATTATAATCCATGCAAGGGGTATATATCGTAACTTTCTGAAATTAATAACTAGAAGGGCTGAATATGTCATTTTATCAAAGTTATAACTATAGGGGTCTATTATGTCACTTTTCAAAGTACAAGGTTTACTTGGTATATCTTTTAAAGTTGAAGGACCAAAGTCGTAAAAATGCAAACCCTAGGGGTCTACTTGCAATTTTCCAAACCCTAGGGTCTAAAATGTAACATTTTGAAAAAGTGTAAAATCATATTCAAAACATCACCTGACGTAACTTTAATTAACGCTTCTCGTGCTTAACTTTTCCAGATATTGAATAAAACACTTAAAACCGATGATATCGTATCACAATACTAGGGAGCTTCATATTAAGAGGTTTCATCTTGGTAATCCGTTCTGACTGAGTGTATGGGTTTTACGATTTAAAGGTGCCTAGCTCCTCAAACGTTTACTGAGTAAAGACTTCTGAATTATGATGGCTGTTCCCGAACAGTGATATAATCCATTCCAAACTCTTACATCAACTCATAACTCTTAAAAACTAAAGTTTCTAGAGTACATCTTCCTAAGACTCACATATTTACTCAGATTGCGTGACGTGGCTATTTACTATCATTTTACTATATCAACATTCCCCGATTAAGATTGTGCTCAGGTCGTCAGGCTTTGTCATTTCAGAATATTTATTACAATCTACCTACACAGGTGAGATTCATAACCTCCCTTTACTTATTTACATGTTTTATAAACCCGCGAGGGGGATACATGCTTGTTACAAACTCTTTTACATACTCGTTTATCTTATAACAATGTGATTACTTTTCAAAGACTTATACATGCTTAAACCAGGAATACAAGTGTTTTTACAAGTTATATGCTATCTGGTACACTATTATCACTACTGTCTAAGTTACATTATGCCAAAAGTCCCTCATTATCATGGACCATTAATCACTTTCGGGTGAACGCGAATATTGGGATAGATCTATGGTGGATTAAGAATCCTGTTTGTGTTAGCCAGATAGGATAACCAAAAACAAACTATATTTGAATTTATAGGTATATGGATTTAAAAATAAATTAAAAAATAAAAGAATCATAAATATTAAAAAAAAAAAAATAATTAAATAATAAAAAAAAAAATTAGTATAATACTTTATCAAACCAATAAAAATAAAAAATAAAAATCTTTGAAAAACAAAAATTTAAAAAAAAAGAAAACATAAATAAACTATTAAAAGATGACTAAATCAAAAAGATACATAACCAATAAATCAACATAGATCAAATGATACCCTCCAACAAATATAACATATTGAAGAGAAATGAAAAAAAAGATAAATAGTATCTTCCCAAAATAATCAAAGATTATAAGACCTAATATCATTAAAAAAAAAAAAATTAACAAACATCAAAAAATTAATAAAAAAATAAATAACAAACAATTAATAAAAAAAAAATGTTAACCTTAAAGACATTACCTACAACGGAGGGCCATTATCTATTTATATATATCATTCACATCATCATTTGCCGGTTACCTATATATATATACACTAGTCAGTTTGTGTGCCATGAGCTTAGACCAGACTATACTATACCAGACAAGACCAAACAGACCAAATAAGGCAATAACGGGATAATACATTGTTACTATGATAATTGTATTCGTTGCAATTATTACTAATAACGGGTGTATAATAACAATATCATTTTACATAATAATTGTGTTTAAACAATTATTACACTATGACTTGTATTCAAACTGTTTATCAAACCTATGAATTTCACTCAACCTTTGTGTTGACTTTTTAGCATGTTTATCTCAGGTAATTGAGCAAGTTGCGGCACGGAGTGGCATGGACTCAAAGATGGTTGAACTGTTATCATTCAAACTTGATGTTTTAGATTTTGGGACCTGCCTTTGTAAAACTCTGATTTGAAATGAATGATAACGTATCTTTTGAACAAACGTCTCTTTTGGGTCGTTTTCTATGATTATGATTGTTGTTTCCATGAAGTAATACCCCAGATTAGCTTCCGCTGCTATATTGTAAAAATGGGGGTGTTACAGATTGGTATCAGCGCCATGGTTATAGAGAACAAGGTCAAAACCTTAACTATAACCACATTTCATCTTTTCAGCCATCAAAGTCCTCCGTGCCACTACATTCCAGAACAAGTATGTAAATATACATATCTATTATACTATTACATAAATAACTTATGTTATTTACAAACTTAGTGGTATGTTAATAGAACGATGTCTTTCTTCCCAATCACTTTACTTCTGATATTGAGGATGACTTTTTCCTTCTATGAATTTTCTTAACTTATACTTCTAGTCTCATAGATTATTTCCCAGCTTCATTCGGGAACGCAGTTCTTTTAACTCTTCAGAAAACTCTAAAGATAATATAATCCCACTAGTATTCTCACCTTTCTACAATAATCCTTGTTTGAAGGACGTCACGTATTTTATGCTAAGGGAATTAACCTTTTTCATCACCATATCCTTTACTCCACCATGCTTATTTGACTCTATCTCCGATATTACCACCATCACTACTATTTAATCCTCGATATTTCTTTATTCCTGAAGAACTATTACCACCTAAGAAGCGAATCCATTCCCTCATTCTTCTTCTTCAACCGTTATTTAATTCAATCTCGGAATCAAATTGTAATTTTGTATCACGTCTTCCTTAGTTTTGTTTTTATACTTCCTTCCTCCTCAAAGTATTTGAAATAGGAAAATGTTCAGATAAGATGTATCTGAAATATCATGAGAAACAAGTCGAAGATATCTTGAATTACTTAGATGAACTTTATCTTCAACCAATTCGAGAAAATGGAGAAGGACATAATAATGGTAACGAACTAAAGACTGAACTCAAGAAATCCGTATTCAGATTGCAAATTCAAAAGAAGCGGATAGGCAAAAGGATAAGATTGCCTTTGCTTACTACTGAATTCCAATTTTGGAATTGGATCATTGAGAAAACCCAAGCTTATCACCAAACAGATCAGGAAGATCTTTAAGATGTCATCTACCAACAAACTCTTAGACTAGTTATAGCTTTATCTTAGCTACAGGATGTGTGGTATAAATAAAAACGCTTGTCAAATCTTGACTATGTACAGTAAAAAGGCAAGTTATTTATAAAGGCAATCCCGTTTCATACCTTATTTCCAACTTATCTCTCTCTTTCATCATCATTTCCACCATTTGCGTCATTATTTCCGTCTTTATCATAACCTCTAAATGCTTAAAATTCAAAAATAAGCATTTTCCTTTAAGCCTTTTGAGCATCACATTCTCTTTTATTACTTTCCATAACTTATGATATCATTCTTACTACGCGTTATCTTGTGTTGATAGAATGCCTCCCAAAAGGACGTCAACATCCGAAACACCAGCCATAACTTTGGATGCCATCCGGCAACTGATTGCTGATTTTACTGCAGCCCTGGAAGCACAGACTGCTGCCATGGCAAGTGCTAGCAATCCCAATAGGAACACTAGACCTAGAGAAATTCCTGTAGCAAAAAGAGGAAACTACAAAGAATTCATAAACTGTCAACCTTTCTACTTCAATGGTACGGAAGGAGCTGTTGACCTCATCCGCTGGTTTGAACGTACTGAATCAGTATTTTCTCGTAGCAAGTGTGCCGAGGAAGACAGAGTGACATTTGCTACTGGTACTTTAACTGATGATGCCTTGTCCTGGTGGAATGCATATGCCCAGCCTATGGGAATAGAGCAAGCTAATCAAATCACCTGGACTGAGTTAAAAAGGCTTCTGACGAACAAGTATTGTCCTCGAACTGAGATCAAGAAAATGGAAGATGAATTTTATGGTCTGACTGTAAATGGAAGTGATCTCAAGACTTATATTAGAAGATTCCAGGAATTAGCCGTTTTATGCCCGAATATGGTACCAAACACCGAGAAACTTATGGAAGCTTTCATCGGGGGACTGCCGCAAAGCATTGAAGGAAACGTTACTGCTTCAAAAGCTCAGACTCTGGAAGAAGCCACCAACATTGCTCACATGCTAATGGACCAAATAATAAAGCGTAATTCTGTGCAAGAAACCAATGATCACAAACAAAAGTTTGATGATAGAAGGAACACCAACAACAACAACTATCCCAATAACAACAACTATTCCAATAATCATGACAAAGACAACTACCCCAATGATCGCAACAATAATAACCACTCCAACAATCACATTAACAAAAATAACTACCCAGATAACCGTAACAATAACAACCGCAACAATGATCACCATCCGCAGCAAAATGGAAGACAGGAAATCTTCAAGGCTAATGGAAACCGTGGATATAATGGACCTCATCCCCTTTGTAGGAAATGTACTCTACATCACACAGGATCGTGCACCGTCAGGTGTCAGAATTGCCACAAAGTAGGCCATCAGACTAGAAACTGTAGGAACTAAGAACTTTTGTTTCCAAACATCACTCTATCTCTCAACCAAATCTCGAGACATGTAACATAAGTATCAACTCTTTTAGAGTTTCATATGTAAAGTTATCCATGAATTAATAAAGTGATAATTCCGTTACATCTTGTTATCTGGTGGTATCAAAACTCGTCAATTCTATCATGTTCAACTCTGAATACTCTCCTCATACCTTTGAAACATAAATTATCATCCTCGATTATATGGGCGTCAGTACAATCAACATCTCAATATTATCTAACAATTCATGATCATATCATTTTCTACACATTACCATATCGTGTTTTTATGCTTAGGTAAGACGATTTATGATCATCTTATTGAAATGAATTAGGTCACTTCTTCATTTGAATAAGGAAATTATAAATCTCTGAACTATGAATTTATAAATTCTCAGTTACAAGGAGTTGAACGCTTCTTTTTGTAAGTGACAAATTATAAATAAGTAGGCTTAAGTATATAACATACGTACAAACAAGTTTCTTTCAATCCGTTTGTACAAACAATTCCTTAATCATTATCATTATTACCTTCATTACCTTCATCATCTGTTCATTTCAAAAATATGTACCTCACGTGATTAGCAACTCTCTAACAAATTCATAATCATTCCTTGACATTACTCATTCCATGATCTCCGTATTCTAAAATTTTCTGTTATATTCTGCAACATAATAACAAGGAAACACACAAGAATCTATACAATGTCAAATGATTTCAATACCACTAGGTATGAAAATTTTGACAAAGACTTGTGATAGCATTCTTATTCGATGTTGACTTTTAAAGGTTAATGAATAACGATTCTTTACGATCAGAGTAGCGCAGCAGAAGCGTGGTAGGCCCATAACCCACAGGTTCCGTAAATCAAAGTATCCCATCCACCCAGGTTTTATCAAGATCTGGAGAAATTCTATTAGCTGTCATCAAAAAGGTGTGGTCTTGAAAATAAGTAGACGTGTGAAAGGAGGTAATTATAATTATGGTGCGCAACATAATTATAAATGCATCACACACGTGGACTTGTGACCTTGATTAGCCTAACATAAAAATCAAATTCATACCCAGTACCTACATCTATTCCTAAATAATATCACTACAACTTTCAACTAAATCTCGGGATGAGATTTCTGTAAGGGGTGGAGACTATAACAACCCAAGAATTTTCATCAAATACAAAACCTATTTTTCTATTATCACAATTGTACGAGGAAATTTTTCGCTTTATTACATTACTTGCATTGTCAATATCTCAGTATGTCATGTAACTTACATAACTAAAGTAGACGAGCTCACGCAACCTATCTATGGCAATCCTGTCTTCATATATGTCAAGCAAATATCATAAAATGTCAAGTCAATATCTTAATATCCTTATTACAAAGTACATTATTCCTATAATGTACCATTCGCAACGTTATATCAAAACGGGCTTTAAACCGTTATCGTATACCTCTAAACCCTAATTCCATAAAGGGTTAATATCTAAAGTGAATGTACAAGCTACTAAAGCATATATACAAGTAATATAACATTTCATTTGAAATATAAACTCCCTCCAAGTCAAGTACAAGTTTTCAAAGCACAATGTACAAGTCATTAAGCATGACATCTAAAATAGCCGTTTTACCTCCGTTTTCATTCTAATTTCTTCACCATCACTTATGTACAAACTGCTACGCTCAATATACCATGTTCAAACCCTAATTATTGTATTCATAATCTTTCATACACATTTTTACTCTTAAAACCATAATTCAAAACTCAGAAACCCTAACCTGAGCTAAATACTACACTATGACCCGTTTCTTTGTTTTTATCCATTATAAACCCAAACCAACACTCAAATAAGTTGTAATAACTTATTTTACAACCATAACAAATCATATACCATCACTATTTCATAATTGCATTTCATTTATACAAGAATCAAATCTGAGAAATCCTAAATGAACCCTAAATGATCATTCGACCCGTTTTCTCGTTTCTAACCACTTCATTCTCAAGTAAGCAACCAAGAGTCATTGTAAACTCATAAAATGAGTTTACAAACCATTATCCATCATTATCCATCATTACTTTGACAATGTACAAGGATTACAAAGGTAGAAAACCCTAATGAACTCAATATGAGCCCTAATTCAAACCCGCGGCTTATTATTCCATTTCAACCCATTTTAACTTACACCAACAATCAATACTCATTGATAATCCATTATACAATACCTAAGATCAATA
Organism: Tanacetum coccineum; assembly: GCA_026074375.1. Taxonomy (NCBI): domain Eukaryota; kingdom Viridiplantae; phylum Streptophyta; class Magnoliopsida; order Asterales; family Asteraceae; genus Tanacetum; species Tanacetum coccineum. The sequence goes on along the minus strand of BQNB010007171.1, from coordinate 60,065 downwards.
TTCTTTCAACCTTGATCCATTATACATAAATTATAAGCCAAGAAAGCCAAAGAAACCCTAAACAAGCCCTATGTAAACCTGCGACCTTATTTACTCAATTTCAACCCATTTTAACCCAAACCACTTACCAACTCTTGATTATAATCCTTAATATATGTCCTATAATCAGTAACCAAACATTCCTAATCAAGCATACATGAAATACAAGCTTGAAAACCCTAACCGAACCATTACATGACCCGAGACCCATTTACCTTCAAAATTGACCCATTTAACATCCACCCATGTGCAAGCACCTCCATAAACAGCTTCAAGACACTCTTAAGTAGCTTACCCACCTGCTTAAGCCTTCCCATGGCGAAAATCAAAGCCACATCTCCTCTTTTTCTACCACAACAGCCACGACAACCTCCAAGACCCTCCACACCTTCATTTTAGCCTCTAGACCTCCACAACTCATGGTATAGCTTCAACACATCACCCACTAGACCTCCCACATGTCCTTGATCAGATTACAAGAGTTCCTTAACCTCCTCACCCTCATTCAACTATAAATAGAGGCTTCCATGCTTCATTCAAACTCGTCCCCCACTCTCTTATCTCATACCCATTATAGGCAGCAATCCTTTGCTCCCTTATGATCCTAGGATCATTAAAGAAGTCTAAGAAGCGAAGCTTTGAAGATTTGAAGCCCCGGGAACAAGATACAAGGCGTACGAGTGGAAATACTACCCGAAACGACCCATTTCCACCATTTTTGATCATTGAAGCTCAAACCCAGGTTTTGAATGTTCTACTTCTGCTACTACACCCTTATAATGTTCATATGATCCTAAATATACTCTTGTTAAAGTTTCATAACTCAATTCATGCTCATTTTCCATTTTGATCCAAAACCGTACACCTGAAACCCTAATTTCGCGTTTTTCTTAAAACTAAATGTTATAATGATTAAATATTGTTATAATCTATCCTAGCATTCTTAAATAATGTTAAAATAACCACTTTATTGATTAATGAAGGAATTTGAACTTAAAACCCGCGCGTTTACGTTTTGAAACCCTAATTTGACCCGTTTTGCTTCCTAGACTAATGAATCGTTATTTTAAACTTACGTTACGTTAAAACTTCATATTTTAGTTTATTATTAATTATAAATATCTTTTGAAATGTTAACATAAGCTTGCATGGCAATTTGGACATGTTTTGTAATTATAATCCATGCAAGGGGTATATATCGTAACTTTCGGAAACTTATAACTAAAAGGATTGAATATTTCATTTTTATCAAACTTATATCTATAGGGGTCTATTATTTCACTTTCCAAAGTCTAAGGTTTACTTGGTATATCTTTTAAACTTGAAGGACCAAACTTGTAAAAGTGCAAACCCCAAGGGTATATTTTGCCACTTTTCAAACTCAAGGGTCTAAAATGTAACATTTTGAAAAAGTATAAAATCATGTTTAAAACCTTACAAGACATAACTTTAATTAACGCTTCTCGTGCTTAACATTTCCAGATATTGATTAAAACGCTTAAAACCGATTATATCGTATCACAATACTAGGGAGCTTCATATTAAGGAGTTTCATCTTGGTATTACGTTCTGACTGAGTTGTTGGGTTTACGATTTAAAGTGCCCTAGCTCCTCAAACGTTTACTGAATGACTTCTGAATTATGATGGCCCGAACAGTGATACAATAATTCCAAACTCTTCAATCAAACTCATAACTCTTAAAACTAAAGTTCTAGAGTACAATCTTCTTAAAATCAACAATATACTCATGTTGGCATGACGTGGCTATTTTACTATCAAATTGCTATAATCAACCCTTCCCCGGTTAAGATTGTGAATACGTACGTGAGCTTTCATTTCATAATATTTATTACATCTACCTATCAGATAAAGTTTATAACCTCGTCTTTACTTATTTACATGTTTTATAAACCCACAAGGGGGATACATGCTTGTTTACAAACTCTTTTACATACTCGTTTATCTTATAACAATGTGATTGCTTTTCAAGGACTTAGTGAGTTCATAGCCTCACTTTTAATCTCTTTAATGTTTTCATAAACCCGTGAGGGGGATACATGCTATAAATTACGAATACAAGTGTTTTTACATGTTATATGCTAATCTGATATACCATTACGACTAATGTTTAAGTTACTTTATGCTAAAAGTCCCTCACTATCATGGACCATTAATCACTTACGGGTGAACGCGAATATTGTGGATAGATCTATCGGGATTGACGAATCCTGTTTGTGTTAGCCGGATAGGTAACCAAACACAGTATATTTGAATTTCATATGTATATGGCAATTACCTACATCGAGGGCCATTATCTATAAATATCACATCATTTTGGGTATATATATACACTAGTCAGTTTGTGTGTCATGAGCTTAGACCTGACTATACTATACAAGACATGACTAAACAGACAATAACGCATTAATACACTGTTACTATGATAATTGCATTCGTTGCAATTATAAAAATAACGGGTATATAATAACGTGACCCAAGATCATAACAATAACATTTTCATAATAATTGTGTTTGTACAATTATTACACTATAACTTGTATTTAAACTGTTTATCAAACCTATGAATTTCACTCAACCTTTGTGTTGACTTTTTAGCATGTCTATCTCAGGTTATTGAGCAATATACGGCACGTAGTGGCATGGACTCGAAGATGGCTAAAACTTGTTATCATTCACATTGTATGTAACTAGATTTTGGGACCTGCCTTTGTAAAACTCTGATTTGAAATGAATGATAACATATCTTTTGAATAAACGTCTCTTTTGGGTTGTTTTCTATGATTCTGATTGTTGTATCCATGAAGTAATACCCCAGATTAGCTTTCGCTACCATATTGTAAAAATAGAGGTGTTACATAGCGTTAATGGATCGAGCTACTCAGTGATTATGATTGTGATATCCGTTATCACCCTGGAAAGGCGAACGTTGTGGCAAATGCTTTAAGCCGAAAGGAATAGATGAAGCTGCTACGATTTCGAGTCTTGGTCATGACAATAAGCTCAAACCTTCCGTCACATATTCCGGATGCATAAGTTGAAGCAGATAAGGAAGAAAACATAAAGGATGAGCCCCTTCTTGGTATGGATAAGGAGTTCGAGACTCATCCAGATGAAACTCGTTGTTTCATGAACAAAAGTTGGTTACCACATTTTGTTGGATTAAGGGATTTAATCATGCACGACTCATATAAATCCAAATATTCCATCCATCCTGAATTTGAAAAGATGTTCCATGATCTCAAGAAGCTATACCGGTGGCCTAACATAAAGGCAGATATTGCCACATATGTTAGCAAGTGTTTGACATGCTCAAAAGTGAAAGTTGAGTATCAGAAACCATTCGGTTTACTGGTACAACCTGAGATACCCTAATGGAAATAAGGAAGAATCACAATGGACTTTATTACAAAGCTACGAAAGACCTCAAGCGGTTATGATACCATTTGGGTGATAGTTGACCGTCTTACCAAGTTCGCACATTTCTTACCAATTAAGGAGACCGAAAATTGGAGAGACTGACGAGGTTATACTTAAAAGAAGTTGTTGATAGAAATAATGCCTAAAAACATTATTAATATTTTTCACATCTTTCCGTTTTGATAATCACAAAATATAAAAACGTTCAATGTAAAATTAAACGTAAACAAGTAATTTATAGTAAATTTTCATTTCGAAAATTATATCACTTAAAGATATGAAGAAATAAATGCTTAATGCATTTTATGATCAAATTAGCATAACTTTTTATGAAAAATCACTAGTTACATTACCTAGCGCACTATAACCCTTAATGTCTATTTGTGAGAATTAAGCCTATCCGTTTCCAATTGCTTACTAAAATTCCACAAAAATATGAGTGTGCCGGTGATGTAGTGGACTTTAGAACTTGGCCTGGTATATCACTCGAGACCTCAATGATGAGTACTATGGATTTAGATGGAGTAACATGCTTGACTGGTAAATTTCTAGGATTAAACCAAAAAGCCTACATGTCGTAATATTAACTAACTACACTGGTTAGTTAACCCCCGTGTAACCCTTTTGCTTACTCTCATTTTTAGAGTAAAGATACCCCTAGAACAACCTGCTGAGCCATTCCTTTCTTTTTCCTACACCAATTAAAAATTGTTTCGTTTCACCTTTACACCTTAGCCTACCGTGTAGATTAAAGCCTATTTGATCAAATGTTGTTAGTCGCTTTCGTGTAAAGTTTTGTAGTTCCTGCGTCAAAGTGAAAATTTCTCTATCTATGTAATGGTCGGGAAAATTGCACAATGCAATGGGAATGTTTGTAGCTCGTGTGTTTTTGCTACTTTCACAATTATGTATTATGTCCGAAAGAAGAAAAGTTCAAGAGAAAATTAGCCGGACAAATGATGATTATGAAGACGGTGAAATTACGCCGAGATTTATGATGTATTGTTGAAAAAAAATATGAATGATGAAAAAGATAGTCGGTTCATAGAGCTTACACCGATGAAATTATTTGAAAGGATCGATTATTCGTTGATACGCACAAAAATCAACGATGTAAAGTATTGTAAAAAGTGGCCGATATCACCACTTATTTTGTAAAAGTATGTAAAGTTCGGGATGTAAGGGAAGTTGACCGTTATGGGAACGCCAACTTAGGTTGTCATTGTCATCTATGATCGAGACGTTTGTTTATAAGTTCGAGTCTTTGTCATGGAACGGTCGGGGAAAGTTACTAGCAACCGCACCTTATTTGTTGGCTTTAATCTATTTGTTTGTTTATTTTATTTAACAACAATTTTACTTCCCTTTCCTGATAACTAACCTTAGGATCTACTCGAATGAGGATGTGTACGAGCATGGATGTCTATTCCGTCGATACGGCCATGTATTCATGTCTCAGCTGCCTTGTTTGACGACGACCTCTGGTGAAAGTCAGAAGCTCCACACCCTATATCATTCTTCATCTTAATAAGAATGATTAAAAACCCGAGCCTTCTAATAAATACCCAATTTACCTTTTGACTTGTTACTCCTTAGCTTTAGAGGTGGAGATGTGTATCCTTGCCAAGCCTATGATACGAAGCTAATCACGACTGAGCAAATGAGCGTACCACTAAAATGATACACCCTAGATTAGTTGAGTGATCTGAGTGATTTCATTTCCATATTTCGTGAGGAGCTTGGTTTTGTACAGGTGATCTGAACATGAAAGAAATGCTTAACGGAAAAATCCTTAACCTCGGTTAGGATACATTTTCAAAATCTTTCTAAAGTCTACTTGAGGACAAGTAGGATTCAAGTGGGGGGGATATTTAATATCATCAAATAACGTCATACTTTACTATCATTTATCCCACGTATTTTACCTACTTTTATATAATTATTGCAAGATATTGGTACTTAATTGCTTAAAGTTTATTATTGCAATAATTATGGAGTCACTTGTGAAGAAGAAGCAAACAGGCGCAATTCTAGAGCTTAAACGAAGACATTTGAAGAATACTATTTTCTGCATCTATACGCCGTATACAGCAATGAAGATACGGCGTATCAGCGTCAGCTCAGCACAAGAAACACGTACTGATTAATTCCCGATCCGGCGTATCCACTACTACCAATACGCCATATGCACATCTGTTCATCAATCAAAGATACGCATTTAATATGATTGATGGTAATTATCTTAATTGATTTGATCTTATCGTGGACTCTAAGGAAATTAACCCCTATATGTCGTATCCACTTATCCTAATAAGGCGTATCTAGGCATATTTCAGACACTATAAATACAAGACTCAAAAAATGAGTTTAAGTGTGCAATATCACATTCTCTGTATAGTATACAACTAAATTCGAATTTCTCAAGCCAAGAAGATCAGCCAAGGTCGAGCACTACTCTTAATTCCATAGAAGACATCGTGTAATTCTTACTTTCTTAATCATTCGATTTTTAATTGTTTGATCATGTTTGTAATAATGACAATGATTGTGGGCTAATACCCTCGGGTATTAGCCATGTTAATGAAGATTATATTGTTTGGTTTGTTTTAATCCGGCTTTGCTTAATTTATCATTGTTGTTTAATTATGTTTATCGCCTCATACTTGTTTATGTGCTTGTACATGCGACCTATCATTCAACTGGGTCTAGGGAGACCTAACCAGTAACCTAGATGCCAGGATAGCTCTCCATGTTGTGTTCTATATGCCCGGACCAATAGGATCACAAATGACACCTTATCATTACCCTTTGATTATGAGCTTAGTTGACTGGCAGGTGACCCGATAATTGTTCAACTAGTATTGTTCATTTATCAATTGGTATTGATTTTGGTGGTGGACTACCGGTGTATAAAATAACATCAAGCAATAAGTGGGTAAATTCCCGATGGGCTAGGGTATTAACAGGATCACCAATGCTTTAATTCCCTCTGGTAGATTATAATTAAACTAAAGGATGCTTTATGCGGATGTGTTAATCGTGATCGGATTGTTCGTGTCTATGTCTTAGGAAGAAATACCGCCTAAGTCTTAAGAATGATATGCCGCCTCGAGATAAAAAACCATTGCACTAATTAATCAAACCAGCATTTAATCATATTTAACATGGTGAATACATTTTTTCTATTATTTGGCTCGTTCCGCTCTTTTGTCTTGTGTTTATTTGCTTTAGTGTGTATTGTACTTAGAATTGATATCTGTCACCTTAAACCTGTGCCAGTCTCTCAGGCTGAAAACCCCCCTTTTAACTCTAGTAAATATGTATAGCATAGGTTTAACCAGTAATTAGACTAATCCTAATAGAATAAAATACTGATTGAATAATTGGTTAACTCTCACTCTTAGTGTTCGACACCCTACTTACCGCGAAGCTACATCTTAACCAGGTACTCTACCCATTAAAGTGTTATCTTTAGGTTAGTCGGCTAAATATAAATGTAAAACCTGATATATATAAATAACACCTATACAACGACACATCAATTACTAAATAGCATCCTTCACCACGATAATAGAAAACGACCCAAATAAGACGTTTTACCAAACATGTGTTCCAAAATTATTCAGAGTTAAAATGTGTTTAGGTCCTAAAGAATCGCAACCACCGTTTATTACAACCATTGAAAGACAATTGTTTTCAAAAAAAAGACATTGGTTTTAAACACAACATAAGACATTGTTTTTGAAAGACCAAAACACACAAGTAGTCTTTCCATAAAGTCCATTACACGCATGACACCGCCATGCCATCGTTGCCTTCAGGCTTGGTTACCTAGGATAAGACATGTTTAAAACGTCAACAACAAAGTTGAGTGAAATTCATAGAGTTTAAAGTAATAAATAAGTAAAAAACTTTGAACACATAATTAGTTCTCAAGAAAACAAAGCAATAAATGCAATGTATAACAACTTCTTTTATTTCATGCAGTAAGCTCATGACACCGAACGTTAACAAGACATATGGCATTTCATATGTTAAAGTGCCCCAAACAAGGTATTATTTTCATATACCTACTAATTTCTAAGTACAAAATGTTCGTTGACAGGGTGTTCACCAACAAATTCAGACCCCGAACAGGGTTGTCAAACCCAATAGATTTATTTAATGCATTAGCGTTCATCTCACAAGGCAATTAATGGTTTATGAAATAAGGGACTTCGACAATAGCTACTTATGCGGAAACAATCTCATAAGCGGGTCCAGCATACCATAAAATCATATGTGTTCTATTTATAAAACAAACATATATCCCCCTCGCGGGTTTAAAAACAATTAAAATAGTTCAAAATCGAGTCTATGAACTCACCTTAAGCCAAAGATCCAAATCAATCATCGCGACCTATATTATACATATATAGCGGTACATGACTAAAAGTATAATAGTTCATATATTACATACTTGTATATATATATATACATATTACTATTACATATATACAATCATATACTAAAATCTCCAAGTGCGACGCAAAACAATTCACCTTGACGCACTTAACCATATTACAACATTTTCAATACAGGTTTATATTTTTAGAAAGTTTACCGAAAGTAAGGATAATATAATCCGAACTTCATATTTCGTTATCAATTAACTAACATTACTAACCCTTTGCTCATTATAGACTTCATTCATAAATTTACTCAAGTTTGACTTTCAAAAGTAAAAGTTCGTAGTTGACTTTTTACCCCAAAAATTACCCAAACTTGACTCGGTCGTAAAACGTTCATTTTTAAGAGTTACAAGGCCCACCTTATATCAAAACGGACCTTAGAACATCCTTTATCATTATCAAAAGCTTAATCTAGATTTCAAAAATTTCTTGACATGCTATGACCAAGTCAAACTTTCTGGTCAACAAAAGTCAACCCAAAGTTATACCAAAACTCATTTTTATAAAAATCCAACCATTCCAACAAGTTTAACTAGCCTAAAAACATGTACCAAAACTATCAAACATATGTTCATACTTGAAATACTTCCAAATTGATTTTTCACTTGAATCATCTAGCTACAATCATAATATGAACATTTTAACAATATTAAAACATAGCTAGAAGACTCACAAAGCAACCAAGAAAAGTTTTTGCCTTCCCCCTTGATCTTATGAAATCGGACGCAAACCTAAATACCAAACCAAAACCTTTTTCAACAAAACCAAGCCTTCACAACAACAATCTAACCACTATAAACACCCCTTTATACTCGAAAACACCAAGAACCAACCCAAAATCTAACTTCTTCAATACTTAGTGCATGTAAGATTTTATTAGTGGGATATGTAGCTCTTGATACAAGGATTAATATGGTGTAAATTGATTGTATTGCATGTAAAAAAATCAATGGATTGGGTGTTTGTTTGAGGGCCGATCGAAGAGAGGAGAGGACAAAAGAGATGGATGAATTTTGTAAAAAGGAAAATATGGAAGTAATAAGGTCCTATTTATAGAATACAAGTTTAACTTTTTGGCAAATTTAGTCCTTCCATTCTCAAGCCCTTCCAAAACTAGTACAAAAGTGTTATTTCTTTTAATAAAAATCGGCCAAATACAAGGGTCACACCACGTTTATAGATATTTTAAATCCGTCCCACTAAATATAGTTTAAAACCTTTATTAAAACGTTAAACATCATAAAACATTACCTTTAAACACGGTTTTTACAAAAACTCGGGGAAATGACGTAAAATACATAATCACGCTCTCGGAGCAATAATATAAGTTTTTTTGACTTTCTTAAATGCTAAAAACAAATAAAAACTCATCCACGGATTGAAATTACCTTATCAAAGGAAATTTCTATCAAACCTTATATAATATAAACGACTATAATTATTTACGTAACTAAAATAACTATCTTAGCTAGGGATATACGTTGACCTAAAACTCGGGTTGTTACATTCTCCCCTCCTTTAAGGAGCGCCGTCCCGGTGTTCAGCTCGACCGCTTTCCTCGCTTCGTCCTTACTTATAATGAGATGACGATACTTCTTCTTAATCTGATCCTCACGTTCCCAAGTAAATTTTGGACCTCTTTTCGAATTCCAACGAACCTTAACAATAGGTATCCGACTCTGCTTAAGTCGCTTAACCTCTCTATCAACAACTTCCACTGGCTTTTCAATCATGTGCAACTTATCATTAAGTTGAATCTCATCCATCGAAACAACAACATCACCTTCCGCTAAACACTTCTTAAGATTTGAAACATGAAAAGTACTATGAATCCCTTTCAATTCTTCATGTAACTCCAACGTGTAAGCTATAGGACCCACTCTAGCTAGAATATTGAATGGCCCAATGTAACGTGGACTTAACTTTTCGCGCTTTCCAAAACGTACAGTTCCCTTCCATGGCGATACCTTAAGCAATACCATATTACCAACTTCAAATTCTAACGGCTTAAGTCTCTTATCTGCATAACCCTTCTAGCGACTACGAGCAGCTAACAAACAGTTCTTGATCTGGACAATCTTCTCTGTCATATCACGGATCAATTATGAACCGGTGAGTTGGTTGTCTCGAACCTCACTCCAGCATACAGGCGATCTACACTTTCTTCCATACAAAGCATCATATGGTGCAGCCTTAATACTTGCGTGATAACTATTGTTATATGAGAACTCGACCAATGGCAGATGGCGATCCCAACTGCTTCCAAAGTCAATCACATAGGCACGCAACATATCTTCTAGCGTTTGTATAGTCCTTTCACTTTGACCATCTGTTTGAGGGTGGTAAGCGGTACTCATATCCAAATTCGTCTCTAACGCTTCCTGAAGCGATCTCTATAAATTATACGTAAAATGGCTATCTCGATTTGAAATGATCGAAACAGGTACACCATGCCTACACACTATCTCCTTCAAATACATTCGCGTGAGTTTCTCCATACTATCCGTTTTCTTCATCGGTAGGAAATGAGCTGATTTGGTCAGTCGGTCGACAATAACCCAAATCGTATCATACTCACTCAGCATTCTTGGCAATTGACCATAAAATCCTTAGTAATCCTTTCCCACTTCCAAACTGGAATCTCAGGTTGTTGCAGCAATCCAACGTTTATCTGATGCCGGCCTTAACCTACGCATATCAGACACTTACTAACATACATAGCGATATCAGCTTTCATGTTCGGCCACTAGTATAACAACTTCAAATCTTGATACATCTTGTCCGATCCCAGATGGATGGAATACTTGGACTTATGCGACTCATGCATAACCAAATCCCTCAATCCACCGAATCGCGACAACCAAACACGATTCCCAAAACAACGCGTTCCATCAGGGAGAAATTCGAATATTGACTTAATTAATCTCCCTAAATTTTCCTTTCTTACATACTTCTTCTTCATTTCTTCCTTCTGAGCTTCACGAATCTGCTTCGGTAGATCATTGTGAACAGTCATCATCAAAGCTCGAACACGTAATGGCTTAATTCTTTCCTTCCGACTTAAGGCGTCAGCCACAACATTCGCTTTTCTAGGATGATACCGAATCTTACAAACTTAATCACTCAACAACTCATTCTACCTTCGTTGTCTCAAGTTCAACTCTTTTTGATTCAGAATATATTGTAGGCTCTTGTGATCGGTGAAAACCACACACTTCATTCCATACAAATAATGTCTTCATAATCTAAGAGCGAAAACAACGGCTCCTAACTCCAAATCGTGAGTAGTGTAATTCTCTTCATGCACCTTCAATTGTCTAGAAGCATATGCTATCACCTTCTCTCTTTGCATCAACACGGCTTCATAACCCTTAAGATATGCGTCACAATACAGCACGAAATCTTCCGTCCCTTCGGGCAACGCTAAGATCGGTGCACTACACAACTTCTGCTTTAACGTCTGAAAAGCTTATTCTTCTTCTTTTCCCAACTCGTATTTCTTATTTTTCTGAGTCAACTTAGTCAGTGGCTTCGAGATCAAAGAAAAACCTTTAATAAACCTTTTATAATACCCAGCCAATCTAAGAAACTGCCTCACCTCCGTTGGCGTCGTCGGTGCAGCCTAACTCTTAATAGCTTCAATCTTGACAGGATCAACATGAACACCACTACGATCAATCACATGACATAGAAATTGTACCGAATCTAACCAAAAATCTCACTTTGAAAATTTGGCGTACAATCTGTCTTTCTTAAGCAACTCCTGAACAATCTTTAAATGCTTCCCATGCTCTTCTTCGTCCTTTGAATAAACCACAATATCTTCGATGAACTCTATGATGAACTTATCAAGATATGGCTTGCATACTCGGTTTATCAAGTCCATAAACACAGCAGGCGCATTAGTCAATCCAAACGGCATTACTTAGAACTTAAAGTGACCATACTGAGTTCTAAATGAAGTAATCGGAATGTCTTCCTCTTTAATGCATAACTAGTGATATCCTGATCACAGATCGATCTTAGAATACACGCTCGAACCTTGCAGTTGGTAAAATAAATCATCAATTCTCGGAAGAGGATAACGATTCTTGACAGTCAACTTGTTTAACTCGTGATAATCTATACACATCCTAAAAGATCCATCTTTCTTCTTCACAAACAAAACCGGTGCTCCCCACGGTGATGAACTCGGACGAATAAATCCTTTCTCTAATAGCTCTTGCAATTGTACCGACAAATTTTTCATCTCAGACGGTGCCAATCTATACGGTGCACGTGCAACAGGTGTAGCCACCGATAGTTCTGGTAACTCCTCAGGAAACACCTCAGGAAAATCACGAATTACAGGCACGTCTTCCATTCATCTCTCCTTTGACTTGTTATCCGTAACGTGTGCCAAAAACAAATGACAACCTTGCTCGACGTACTTACGGGCCTTAATACATGAAATGACCTTCAATCGAGATACACCTTCAACTATCAACATCTTATTCCCATACGGTATACGAACAACTTTCTTGCCACAGACGATAATGGCATTGTGCTTGACAAGCCAATCCATACCGATGATGACGTTAAACGTACCAAGCTCAATCGGCATAAGATCGATTACAAAAACATGGTTCACTAGACTCAAAGTGCAACCATTCAAAATAGTGTTCGTACTAACTATCCTTCCGTCAGCTAACTCTACCTCATAACTATCCTCTATTTTAATCGGTTTGATATCGAGCAATGAACTAAATCTAGTGTTCACAAAACTCCTATCGGAACCCGAATCAAATAAAACAGAAGCATATTGGTTATTGAGCAGAAACATACCAATAACCACATTCGGACCTTGCGGCTCAGCATCCTTAATAGCATAAGCTTGACTACGAACTTCTCCAACTTCTTCTTGCTTAATCCTCTTTGAACATCGGTTTCTGGTATGACCTTGCTCACCACAATCATAACAAGTCCAAACAGACTGAGCATTAGCACTCGTGGCAACACTCTTCTCCTTACAATACCTTGCCTTGTGCCTAACCTTTCCACGCTTGTGGCACTTAATTGTACACTGACCCACATGACGAGTAAAACATCGTTCACACAAAGGAACCTTTCCATCAGTAGGAGCGATAACTATGGCTCGTGCATTTCCTTGCTTTTGGCTATTCTGCAAAGTTTGACGAGAGTTATCCGATTACCCTTACCACTACTATTTCCACTTTGAAGGTTCTCCCACTTTCGCTTCTTTCCTTCTAAAATCCTTGCATCTGTAGATTGCGATTTCTGCTCCATCACAATTATGATCCTTATGTATTGCTCTTCATTAATCAGCTGGACGTTTAGGAAGATTTTCACTTCAACCTTGATGTATATCTGTCATATACGCTCCGATGTAATGCTCGCAAACTTCACTCTTTCATGGCTCTACCATTCTTGGACACATATATCAAGTTCATTAAACTCTGAGTTTAAGCAACAAATTTCATATCCTTAACCTTTCAGAGGTTCCACAATTTGGGCTCCATTCTTTGAACTTCTTCTATCGATAAAACTCCGCAGTCATCAATTGCTTCATCTCAGTCCAAGGCATTTGGTTCACAGTCTCCAAACCCATGTTTGCTAACCCTAGTTTGTTTCCACCTAAGTCATCTAGTGTTACTCTCCAGTGTTTTAGAGTAGCCAAAATTCACCTTATTGCTCTCTGCACATTCATCTGATCTCGAAAAACACTCTCAGTTTTGCTCAAATCCATCTTGCTCAATTCGACAGCTCCTCCAATACCCCCGAAAGAACAGCAGGGATTGTACTTCCAATTAATACCCAGCAAAAGTTGCATCACAAATAGCAGGTGTAGTGTCTCTGGCCTCTATCTGGCCGCCGAAATCCACTAAGCTAGTTTGTCCTGACATTTGCTTGCCTTGCCCGCTCAGCAGCAATAGCGGCATTAACACTTTCCTTGATCATTCGACGAATAACAGCTTGAGTCATAGTGCAGACTTTGGAGGCATGATTCTGTTACGTCACACAGGAAATAATCTGATAAGTATTCATAACATGATACAATGACAAATCAATCACCACATACTGTCTCATAACATCATGTAGTTAATCAAAAGATAGTCATTCATTTTTCGTCACAATGAGAATTAATACTTAGTTGCTTTGTTTCCTGATATGATACAAAAATTGTTTACGAACCAATAGCACTAAATGCTACCTAACCGATGACTACAGTTTAGTGATTACACAACAAAGAACGCTACATTAATAACTAAACTACTGCGAATCATTGAGGAGATCTTCGCGGCTCAAACAAAGGTCCTCCTTCTCATCTTTCAATCGGAACATTTGATAGCTTCATTCGGTCTTTACTTCAAAACAAATCCTCTTACGAATCATCTCTTGATAGAACTTATTAAGCTCAAACTCTAGTCCAATAGTGTCTCTCTCGGACTCTATTCATTCTGCATGTCAATGGATTGTGTTGCTAACCTGGCTCTTCACGTTCACTTTTTCTAATTCTTACATTCAACCCTTATCTTCGCAGTGCTTACCCAAGCTTCTATACTTGCTTTTCCATTGCAGTCCGTTCTTTGCTCCTTACTGAGAACGCCACTTCATTACCCAAATCTTAAGATCATACCTTACCATAATACTTACTTTTGCTTTTCCTTTCTTCTTTGACGCAATGCATGCGCAGTCTAGCAGTCCCACTAAATCGTCTTGAATAATTTACACATTCGGACCAGAAAGAGAGTTAATTATCCTGCCTCATGAAGCCAGGTAGTAAACTTCACCCCATTCTTACAAGGAATTAGCGGCAGTAGACAATTTCCACCCTACCGTCATAGGACAATATCAGGATACAGTCCCATCATCATGGCTCTTATTAGATTCTCAACCTCAATCTCATCATTAGGTTCAGACTCAGAAACAGGTGGCGGAGGGTTAAGAGGATCCACCTCCTCGTAAAGATATGTCAACTCTGGCTCATTCTCATCTTCCTCAATGTCGACTTCCATATCTCCTTCTTCTTCTTAAGGATCTTCTTCTTCCTCAAACTCGTCTTCTTCCTGGTCTTCGTCTTCATCTTCTATGATAGGCTCAGGATCAATAGGAACATCATCGTGTTGATTTCGGTTCTCTCAACAAACTGGTACATCATCCACCATTGATCGGAGGAATTACGTTACACCATGTTATATCTAGATAATAGCTTACATACTTACATTATTAGCGTATCACTCCTTATTTTTGTCGGAACACTATTTACCCAAAAAATAACTAGTTCGATAAATGCGCAAACAAATAATATATTTTGATTCGCGTCCTTGCTCGATCACGTTATATACCTCTAAATTTATTTTTCACAATGAATATATAGTATTTCGAGATATATATATATCGCATGACATTCTATGAACACAACACCATGCACAAATTTTTGTACGCCCACACATACAACTTATGCTTTCAAACACATGCATAAATTTATCCATACTTAACTATTTATACATATAACACATATGTAAACATACTTACACATAACAATTAATAAATATACCTTACTTGTAACCAATGGCAACGAGGAGTCTTGTCGTGCGTTGTGCTAGAAGGCTCGTCTATAGTTTGGGTTTTTTCGCAAAAAAGACCTCGATCCCTAGTTCTTTAAGACTTTAGACTTTGATATCACTTTGGTATTCTAAATGTCAATGCTTGTTTTGAAAACAACATAGTTCTATATCAAACCGAAGATCTAGGTACCACTCTGTAACACCCCGCCCGGAGGCGGCTTCGGATTTCGAGCGGAAAATTAGGACTATTTGTGACGTATGTTACTAATAGATCCTTCACCATTGTTCCATTAATTATTTTGAGTTTTAAATGCGTTTAGGTCATAGGTAACATAACATCGGTCTATTACAATATTGAAATCAAATGTGTTGTGCGCTAAACACACAGCTATTTGTACCTCGGTTTGGTTTAAACAATTTAAAACAAAAATTTATATGCAACCATTCAACTAAAAATAAAAATGGCTAATAAATGACTAAAACACCTAAAAATATGTAGTAATTATGTTGCAAATATGTGTGTTATGTGTTTTTATGTCCGTTAATGGTATTAAAGATTGACAGAACAAGCCAACAAACTTGGTAATTTGTCGTGGCTGATTATCGAGACGTTTTTACGTTTTGCGAGGTTCATTATGAAGTCTGTTATTTCCTCTCGATCACACACCATTGTAAAGAGCCTCTGAAATTATCGAGTCCAACTGGTACCGGCCTTGCAATTTAAACCTTCGTTAGTTTTGAACTTTTTGGCCTATTATTGATACTTTATATTAATGGAATCTGACCGCAGACTATTTAACCCTCTGATAATTAAAAATGGGTTTTTAATTAGAACCATGCTCTTGCCCAACGGCTAGAGTCATTGGTTTTACACAATGGAGGTCTCGAGTTCGATTCTGTAGGAGGGTTATTCTTTCACCTCCACAGCCATGTTCAGCTGGACACGTGGTGACACGTAAACCTGCCATGTGTCGACGGCCGAACTGCTCCATGAACCCGACTTGACCCAGGCCCATGGACACCGATCAGACCCTGGTGCTGTTTGCACTGGCTGGTCGCAGAACCACGTTGAACGGTGGTCCAGGCAGTGGATGTACGTGGTCTGGCGGTGGTGACGGTGAGGACCAACGTGTGTGTTGACAAGGCCGGTCAACGGTGGTTCACCGCGTTGCCGTCATTGACCACCGCGTTGGGACCGTCGCTACGATGTTGTCCGACGTGATTGATCGGTGTTCCTGGTGTGGGTCGGTGACTGTGCCGGAACTAGTGATTACGCACGTGGCACCAATCAGGTCGGTGACATCGTGGCATGCTAATTGATTGATGGCTGGTTATGCAGTAAACGAGGTATGTACAATACGAGGTTGTCATCGTATGAGGTAACTGATTCAGAAGCACACGTGCATGATATGGGATTGTGGATTCGAGTTATTAAACGCGTCAGGTGGTACAAGGTTCCAGAAATCATTAGCTGGCATGTAAAATGACTAAAATACCCTTAGATCTTGGGTTGTGATTAGTTGGAGCCCTAAAATGATGAATTTGACCCTCCCACATCTTGGCTATAAATCAACAGACGCAGTGCTCATTGAGGTGTGTTAGATTTTTTTAGTTTATATTTCATAGTAGTGTAGGTTAGTTTTAAGAGTAGTGTAGTATAATTTTTTTGATTATTGTAAATGCGCATTTTATAGCTTATTTAGCTTATTGTAATCAAGATTTTGAGCTTATTAATGAAGATGTTTAAGGTTGGTTTTTATTTAATGCTTATTATTTCTTGATGCTTATTTTCTTTTTATGCTTATTCTTCTACTCTTTCTCTTCTTTTGCTTATTTCCAAATAAGCTCATGTTTATAGCTTATTGTTTTGGTTTCGGTCTCTTAAGCTTTTATTCTTAATGTAAGTTTCTTTAATAGCTTATTATAGAGATTGCTTATTTTATATAGTTTTTGATTTTGAGCTTTTCGAGTAGAGCTTATTTTAGCTTATTTTTCGAGTGCTTAATTTTCTAGCTTTTGGTTTTTAGATCTAATCCGTAAATATACCCGTCTTGTTTACTGATTGAACACCTTGGTTTTCGGCTAGATCATAAAAATAATAGATCTTTGTCTTTTTAGCTTATTTTTTTAGATAAGTTGTTGCGTTTAGGCTGTAATTTGATTTTTTGAATCTAAGCTTATAGATCTAAATAAGCTTTTGCTTATTTAATCTTTTAATCTCTTTTCTTTTCATTTCTTTTTTCAAAAGTGCTTATTGTTTGATTAAGCTCGATTCGAATGCTAAAAAGGGTGTCATGAGTCTCTTATCTACTCGATTATTCATTAAGTCGTTGAGCACCTTTATCTTTTGAGAGCTTATTATTTAGCTTAAATGTATGTCATAAGTCTAACTTTACTAGTTTTTCTTATAGGTTATTATGTATTGGCTGTATTTCGAATGGGTACTTGTGCCTATTTGAGATGTGGCTTTATTTTTAAGCTTATATTCTTCATCCTCGTTCTTCGTATATGCTTGAGTAGCTTTTTTTAGCTTATTGCTAGTTTGTTATTTCAAACAGTAGTTTTTTTAGTGATATATATTTATCTAGTTTTATTTTTACAAAATTTAGTTTTCAAAAATAGCTTATTGATAGGGTAAATTACTGACTTATCGTTAACACCAATAAATGGATACCCTAAATGACCAAAAATACAGTGAAAAAATGTGCAAAGATATGTGTTGTTTTTATGTTTTGTGTTTGCAGGTATGGATAACAGCTAGAAATCATTAGAAAAACCAGCAAAAACGGCAAACACGGACACGGGAGAAACGGTGAGAGACAAAAGTAGCCGGAAATCAAGCCAATGTCACAAAAGTAACACATGGTCAAACTGGTTTTGGTGATCCAATCAAGTTAATTAGTCAAGTCAACACTAGAATACCAAAGAACCCAAGTTACAAATCTAGTACCTCAAGTTTCCAACGTTACAAAATGGTCCTAGAAAGCTAAAGGGCCCATAATCTCCTAAACAAACAATACCTCGGCTATTCCCAAGCCCAAAACCTAGGCCCATAACTCTTTTATATAAGTCCAGGGGCCAATTCTGCCAAGATTGAAAGTTATTTAATACTACGACTTTCACCTAATAAAGAGAGGGACTCATTTTGCCATTTACCCAAACTCACCCCCCATTTTTACCCGTTTCAGTTAAAACCAAAAAAAAGGCGCCAAGAATAAAAGTACTATTCATCATCTCTCTCGTTTACCCTGTCAGATCAATTCAAGGGCGAAACTCGAATTTAAGGTATAACTAAGGTATACAAGTGGTCATTATGATACAAGATGGCTCAATGACAAAATGTAATCTCAAAGCTCTTTTGTCTAGTAATCAAGGAAGAAGCACAAGAGGGAGTGGGTCTTTACTCTTACAATCATTAGAGATCAAGCACAAAATGTCACTCAATGGATTGTGTAGCTTGGGCGAATCAGTGTATGAGGAGGCTCACATGATCCAAGGGCCATAATTGACTCTCCAATGATTGAAAGTTTGTACAGGGTAGAGATGGATAGGAGCGTGTTAAGAGGCTCAGACCTAGAAGGTTCTCTCAGCAGCTATAAAAAAAAATGGCGCACTTCACTCTCAAACACATTGAGATCTCCTTTTCTTGTATTTATTTTTATTTTAATTTAGTTTAGTTAGATGAAAATTTCATGTATTTTTCTTCAAATTCACATATTGTATCTCTTTCCAGTGATGTAACAACCGTTTAATGAATATTCAGTCATCTTTTTTAATAAAAATTGTTATATAATTCGTCAAATAGCTCTAGTGTTATCATTGTTAATGTTACTCATAAGCTGTCTGAATAAAACTCTTATTAGCACTTATGTCTCTAGTTTTAGATTGAGCTTAATACAGTCTTATTAATCTACTTAAATAAATAAAATCAGCTAATTACCTTGATAATTGAACTTATTAAGCTTATGGAAGGGGATCCAATAATGGAAGGGATCCCAAGGACTTTACTAGCTTATCTTAGGATAAGCCAGAGCTGTTGATAAGCTCATTTGAGCCCTTTAGCTTCTGTTTAGCCGGAAGTTCTAGTAAGTTTTCATTTAAATTCCTTGTCCTTAAATATATAGCTTAATGATTGCTTATTAATGTAGATTTGCTTATTTGCTTAATCTAGTTGCCTATTTGTGCTTACTATTATCTAATTGTGCTTATCAATCATGTTACTTAATCTGTTTTTAGTTTTAGTATATTAGATCTTAGTATTTCATTACTTATCTTAAAATTTTCATAAAAAACCAAAAAAAATAAGTAGCTTAGCTTTAGATTCTTAATTCTAGCTTAATAAGTTGTTGAAATCTGTTTGTTAAGCTTGTTATAAGTTCATTGTTATCTGGTATCAAGGTTTTGTTAGCTGGATTTGATTTGCTCAAGTAAAAATCTGTCAAAAGTTTTAAGGGGTGTTTGGTTTAGTGTTGTTTGACCCTTATTTTCTGTATCAGCTGGTTTCAAAAGCTTTTAGAAAGCTTATTTCTATGTTTCAGCTTAAGTTTGTTTCATCAAAATAGCTTAAAAAAAGTGTCCTCTTTAAGTTTTAGCTTTTAGTTTTTAAAAATAAAAAAAATCTAAAAAAGGGTTGTTGCCAGCCTAGAACCCGCGACCTCTTGCTTATATGTCCTAAGTGATAACCAGTGTGCTTCAATAGCTCATCTGGTTAACCTTCCTTTCATCTAATTAATATAGTCAAATTGAGTTTAATAAGAAATAATAAGCCGTAGCTTAATCAGCTTATCCTAGGGCTTATTTGTTAAGTTTTTAGCTTATTAATTTTTCCCTTGTTCCTGCTAATAGTTTAGATTTTTCCTGAATTTTTCATAATTTTCTATTAAGAAGATTATTTTTAATCATTTTTCTTAGGGATTTAAGTTTGAAAAATCATAAAAAATAGAAGAATAACTTTTAAAATAAAAAAAAAATAGTTTTTAGCATTAGATTAAATACTTTTAGGTTTATAAATTTAGTTTGCATTTTTAAGAGTTAGTTTTGCTTAATTTGCTTTATTGTCGCGTTTTATTTGCTCCCGTTAATTGCTTAGTGTTTAATTGCTTTTAATTGCTAGTTTTTAATTGTTTCTTTAAATTGGTAGATATAGATAATCAAATCAATCCTTGTTCCCCATTCAAATCATTGTCCAAGCATCAAACGTAGTCTCAATTTCACAAGTCGTTGGGGAAACGACCCGGGAAATCATACTTCCCGGTTAAGATACGTATTATATTATATTATATATATTTTGAAGAGTTTCCTTTTCACCTTTGTCCTCAAGGGTAAATTGGTAAATTTTCCATAGCATAGTATATATTATATATATTTTACGCGTATCAAAAATTTTTGGCGCCGTTGCCGGGGATTTGTGATTAAGATTCTATCGTTTGAAGTTTGTTGATCGTGTTTTGGAGAACCTTTCGTTTTCGAAAGTTACGTTTTTAAGAAAATCAAAAAAAAAATATATATATATATAAAATAAAAAGTAAAAAAATATTTTTCTTTTCTTTTTAGTATAAATAGAAGATTAAAAACAAAAATACAAAAATATTTTCTCTTTCAATTTAAAAAGTTACAAAGTTGGTAAAAGAACACCAACAAATAATACCTTCAATTGAGGTATTATCATAATAAGTTCCCAACTCGAATTTAAGATTTAAAAACTTACCATTTGTGTCACTTACGAGATACGGCTCACCTTAAAAAGTAAAATTTTTAAGAGCTACCGTGAAGTAAGTTTGATTATTTGGTTCAAGTTGTCTTTCTCGTTGTCCGTTAAAATTAGATTGTGAATAAACTTTAGAAAATCCAAAAATATTTTTCTTATTTTTCTATTTTTCTTTTCAATAGTGCATGCGCACTAGACGTTCTAATTATCCTAATTCAAACGTCACAATTCCAAGACGTCGGAGAAGACAAGTTTCTAACATAGTCGAACCCGAGATTCGAACTATTGTTTCTATATGTTTACCCAAATTTCCACAAAAATATATAAGTGTGCCGTGATGGTGTAGATTTTAGACTTGGCCTTGGTATATCTATTCTAGACACAATGATAAGTACTATGGATTTAGATGGAGTAACTTGTTTAAATTGGTAAATCTTAGGATTACACCCAAATCGCCTTTACATGTTGCTATTTAACTAATTACACCGGTTAGTTAATCTCTCGTTTAAACCCTTTTCCACTCTCATCTTTAGAGTGAAGATCCACCAGAACAATCCGTAGAGCCAATCCTTTAGGAATTTACACCAACCATTTGTTTCGTTACTCCCTTACACCTTAACCTACCTTGTTAGATTAAGTTTAATTTACAGTTGCTAGTTGCTTAAAGTGTAAAGTTTGTATTTCCCGAGTCTTGTGTCATTTTCCATCTTTGATGCGGTTGGAAATTTGCACATTGCAAATGGGAATGTATATTAGTAGTCAAAACTCATGTGATTTTACTACCATCATAATTATTGGTGAATCCAAAGAACAAAGAACTATGAAGGAATTATCTGGAATTATTATGATCGTGAAGATGGTTAAACTACACCGAGATTTGAAGTATAGTTATTGAAAAAAAATCGAAAAAATGGAAAAATACAAAAAGAGAGAAAGAAAGTTTGAAGATAATCGTTTCGCAACTACCGAAGGAATTACACGAAGGATCGATTATTCGTTGATACGTCTAAATATCAACGATGTAGAGTATTGCACAAAGTGGAAGATATCGCCACTTGCCTTGTAGAGTATGTAAGTTTTGGGATGATTGGGAAGTTGACCGTTACGGGAACGCAAACTTTGGTTGTTGTTTTTGATCTATGATCAAGACGTTGTAAATAGTTGTGTCTTTATCATGGTAACGGTCGAGAAAAAGTGTCTAGCAACTTGTACTTTAGGCTTAATCTATTTGTTTCTTGATTTTTATTTAACAACAATTTACTTCCCTCTCACCTAATGACTAGCCGCTGGTTTTACGCGAATGAGGATGTGATCGAGCGTGCATGTCTATTCTGTAATTACGGCCATCTATGCATGTCTCAGCTGCCTCGTTGGTTTATGACTTTTGGTGAAAGTTAGAAGGTTCCTACCCTATATCATTCTTCATCCTAACCGTTGGTTAAATTTGAATGAGGGTGTGATCGAACACACATGTCTATTCCATCGTTACGGCCATGTATGTGTGCTTCAGCTGCCTTGTTGGAGTGGTACTTCTGGTGAAAGATTGAAGAATGATCAAACCGTAAGCCTTTCCATACAAAAACTCATATTTACCTTTATAAACTTGTTACTCCTTAGCTTTAGCGGTGGAGATGTGTATCCTTGCCAAGCTTATGATATATATACTCGTACAACGACCTAGCAATTTAAAGATTTAGTTACATGTTACCACATAGATTAGTTGAGTGATTTGAGTGTTTTCATCTTCCTATTTCGTGAGGTGTTTGGTTGTGTACTTGTAATAGATCAAATAAGTACTTTAACGGAAAATATCTTTAGGGATACATTTTTATAAACTTCTAAAGGCTACTTGAGGACAAGTAGGATTCAAGTGGGGGGATATTTGATGACATCAGATAACGTCTATTTTATAACATCATTTATCCCATGTTATTAACCCATTTTGTATAGTTATTGCAAAGAATTGTTACTTAATCGTTTATATTTGAGAATTGCAGTAATTATGGAGTAATTGGTGAAAGTTAGCAAAAGGCGCGCATTCTGGAGCTTAAATGAAGATATTTTAAAGATTACTATTCTGAAAACCAATACACCGTATCCATCAAGGAAGATACGGCGTATCTGTGCCTGCACTCACCAAAGACCACCGAAGAATAAAACTCAATACACCGTATCCAGAGAGACTCAATACGACGTATTCAAAATATGGAATGAATATAATATTCTGAAAGATATCAAGCGTGGTCCATACTCCAAGAAATCACCAATACATTGTATCTAATACTTAGATACGCCGTATCGAACCGACTTCCAGGCCTTATAAATAGAAAACTAAAAAATGAGTTTTAAGTTCGCTAAATCATATTCTCGATACCTAAACCATAAAAGTCGCTTTTTAGAGGAGAAAAAGAGCAGAAGAGGTCGAGCAACATTATCAATTCCATAGGAGACAACGTGTAATTCTATATACTTTAGTAATCGTTCTGTTTTTAGTATCATACGTTAACTCGGTTAGTTTACCTTGGCTAAATAATTGCTTTTGTATTTATTATGACATTTGAAGGCTAATACCTTCGGGTATTAGCCATTATTCATGAAAGTTCTGAATGTTTGGGATTTGTTTATCTTGATTTCTGATTTCAGCGTTATATGATTTTTGCTATTTTATTAATTTATACTTGTTTAGCGATTTTGTTGCGACCTATCATTTAACTGGATTTATAGTGATATGGGACCAAGTAGATACTAGAGTACTGGGATAATCTCCCATAATAGTAATTTATTACAATCTTAGAATCCTATTTACAATAAATATCGTCTTCTAAGTCTGTATTCGAAGGATACGTCTTTGGGCTTAACTTAGTTAATTGGATTTTGCCAATGGTTTATTGATCGTGTTGACTAGCAGGTGACCTAGATAATTCAACAAGTAACATTCTAATTCCCATTTGATCAGTAAAAAAAAAATTTATTGGACAAGTGGAATGCTAGTGTATAAATTGCATTAAGCGGTAGTCGGGCAAAGTCTACTCTTGAGCTAGGGTTTAACAAGATCAATACAATTGCTTTAATTCCTAAAGTTTGATTATAATGTGCAAATATGGATGCTTTATGCAGATGCTTTAATTGTGACAGTAGTATTGTGTCTAGGTTTTGGATGATGTAACACCAAGTTTAATTAATGATATGCCACCTCGATAGAAGTAATCATTGCACTTAATAAACAATACTAACTTTCTAATCGATTAATAATGGTAATATAGTTTTTCTTTATATGGTTGTCGCTTTATATTTTCGCTTAATTAGCTCGTGTGGTTAATGTGCCATTGAACTTGATTGTAGTCCACCAAACAAAACCGTACTGTCTCTAAGCTGAAAACCCCCCTTTTTCCCTTTAGAATTAGGAACTAGGACTGACATAGGTTTAGAATATAATAGAGTTAACATAGATTAGATAACCAATATATTAAGTAAATTGATAGATTTAACCTCGGCTTCAACTGTCGACACCACTTACTTACTCGAAGACTATTACCGATCGGGTTACACATGCCCAAATTAAAGTGTTTATTTGGTTTAGTCTGCAAAATATAAATTTAAACTTGAATCAATAAAAATATACACCACACAACACACACATAGAGGATGAATTTAGGTTGTTTTAAGCCGAATCTATTGATCGTAGTCGGGGTGAGCTAACGCATGGCCATGGCGGTTGTGTTTTTTCGCTTTGTATAAAGGGTGATTAAAAAATACCAGACTTGTATTGTGGTTGCAGCCTTGGCAGGTATTTAATATTATTTTATATTTGCGTTACTAACCTTTTATTTGGTATATGGTGAAGCAAAGTAATTATAATTATAAAACCTTACAATTACTGGGGTAGCTCGGGTATAAACATTAAGGCAAACCCGGCGCGACCCGCTATATAATATTTAACACTTCTCATTTTGGTGCAAATTTAATTTCGACAATGGGTAAAAGTGGCTTTTCTCATTTCAGGAAGGAAATGTATGTGTGTGTAATCTCCTCACTAATAACTTTTAATAAACCTAAGTGTTATGCAAAGTTAACTACTATGCTATCCAATTGAGCTTACTCAGGGACTTAGAAGATTTGGAGGAGTAGATGGGTGTTTTGTGAAAGATATGGACTTTAATGCACAAATGGACATCTTACTCCTTTACAAGAGTTCTATTTATTCCGACTCTAGGTAGGGTCACACCTCTTAGGTGTTGAGAACTTATTTTAGATCTAATAGGTTAGTACATGTGTACTGATTTGTCCCTATTACAATATCTATTTTAAGTATGGGACAAATACTCTTTCCAAGTTCAGTTCCTGACACTGAACTTATCTTATACCCTCTTCAGTGTGACAACTGTGATTTGAGTAGGTTAGTTTATACCTTTAGAAATGGCTAAGTGTCCATTTTTTATGTTTCTTGCGTGCTATGTGCTAATTATGTAGGTTGAAGTGGTTACGTATGTGGCATGATTGTCATTTTGGAGGTAAATGATTATCTTATTTTGTGTGCATATGAGTTTGGTGTTAAGTATTCCATTTGTTCGCGTGTTGGTGTAATGGAAATGAAAGGACGAGTTGCATGCATGCTAATTTTATTCTTTGGTTTTTAAGTGTTATGGTTTATAAAGAAGTGTATGTTATTGGAAAGGAGCATGTCGTGAATAGGATGTTTGCAGATAAACTTTCATAAGTGAATGTGAGATGTGAAATGAAAGTTATATTTTGGAAAGTGTAGTAAGTAGCGTTTAAGTAATAAGGTTTGATCAAATTAGCTTAGGTTTTTGTGAAAACTTAAGGTAATAAAGTAAATTAGTTAATTAATAAAAAATATATATAAAAATATATGGGGGGTCGTTGGTTTGGACGGCAAGCAAAGGAAAAGGAAAAAAAAGAGTTTTAAAACCAAACAAAGACTAAAATGATTAGGATTAGGCTTATCATGTATATATAGTCAAAGAAACCCTAGTTCTCCCCTTTCCCCTCTCTTTGTGCCATGCGTCTCCCTCCCCCAAATCCCTAGAAGAGTCGATTTTCATTAAAGATCCATGAACATTCAAGAGTTATGATTTAGGTGCTAAGATTCTAAGGTAGTGGTGTTTCATTCTATAAACTAATTTTATTATTCATGTAACCCTAATTATGATGGATCTAGGGTTTTAATTAAAATACAAAATGTTTATGATATATTATGATTGTAGTATGCTTAGGATTGAATTAGATGCGTATGCATGCTTGTGGTTTGGTTAGATTTGCGTTAAAACTGGATTTAGGGTTGAGCAGAATTTTGGGTCGTGTTCAACGACTGTTATCTTGGTGATAAAAACGAATATTGATATGTTTCTTGAGTCTATGAATAAGCCAAAAGAGTCTACTTTCCAGAAAATCTGGCCTCAAAGGTTTTTAAGGTCGGGAAGTCATTCAAATAATTTTTATACTAAAAGTTATTAAAACAGTAAATACGAGTCAGAATTAAGTAATGTTTGAGAGGGTAAAACCTATACCTTAAAATGGAATTAAGCTTAGCCCTTCTACAATAGTTAATTTACATATATCTATTGATAATCCCGTGAAAATTAGCCTCTTAAAGCATGTCTAGGTATGGTAGTTAGAATGTTATATTTTGGTGTGCAATCAGATACGAATTAGGACAGTTTTGAAGTTTGATTTTATTTGAAATAGTTACACATGTAAGTAATACTTGGGAATCACAAGGTAGTTAAATATACTCATAAATTTTGGGGCTGAACTTGGGTGATTTTTGGTATAAATTTGAAGGTCATTAGTAAGGAGTTTTGAGTACGTATAGAGAAACACTAAAATTCTGTAATTCTGTTTAAATTATAAAGTAGTATGTATAGGGTTAATGGAGATGGTTAAGGTTGGGCATGGTGTCGGGGTGACCCATGATGGTTAACTAAACCCTTAGACATCCATCATATGTGTTACATGGACTAGAGCTTTTATCTTGGTCGTGTGTAACCGTGTTTATTTATTTGTATAGTTGCATGTTGAGATTTGGAAGCTGCGTATGAGCATTTAGGTGAGTTTCATAGTCCCTCTTTTCACATCGCTTTTAAATTGGGATGGAAATGATGCAAATGGATTTGAAATGTTATAATTACTGTGATTATGTGTCTTTATTTTGAAAGTGTATAAACTTTACTTGGCTATTGTGTGTGTGGAAATCGTAGAGGGGGGGGGGGTGAATACGTTTCCATTAAAAATCTTAAAATGTTTCGTATCAAATTACCGATCAAGCGTGATACAATATGATGAGTGTTCATACAAGTTATATACACATATTAATACATCAATTTACAACAATACAAACCAACACACAATATTCACATTTATTTAAGACATAATTAAAACTATATAATCAACACATCACACAATTGCAAGTATAAATATAAAGCGATAAATGCGAGTATAAATGTAAAGAGATAAGTGAAAGGAAATGAAAACTGGACATGATGATTTATAGTGGTTCAGTCATGAAGCACCTCTTCGCCCTACTCTACTCCCCGAGTACCCAACTCGAGAGTTACTTCACTAGTCAACAAGCTTCCTTAAGGCGGAGAAAACCATACACAACGTTGCTTACACCGATTTACGACACAAAACTAAATGTTGAGTTCTAATCTTAGCTAGAACCAATCTATCACAACACGACTTTACGACTTGTTCACGACTTCACAACTTCACGACTTTTTCCCAACTTCACAACTTCTTCACAACTTCACAATTTCTTCACAAATTCTTCTTCTCTTCACCCGACTTACTTTATCACAATATATAACACTACTTTGGCATGATCACCACATTCTAACTACAATACACCCATGATCACCATGATCAAGCAATTACAACAAGTTTAGAATTATGGACTAGTTCTATAAAATTGTGATGTAAGACATGTTCACGAATGCCCTAAGTAGCTACATAACTTCGTATCTTAAAAAAAAATGATAACGAAAGTTCTTCTCTTGCTATCAATGGTTGGATGATTGGGATCAGATTTTAAACAAACTTATATTAAGTTAAGTGATCAAAAGGAAAGGGTTTGTAAGGAGGTTTTGATATGAGAAAAAACTTTGTGCATAAGAGGTAAGAAAAATGTTGAGGGAATAGTCCAGTATTTATAGGACAAAGCTGGAGAGCGGGGTCTATGGCAAGTAACCTTAAATAGGGTGCGGCCCCCCCTTTATAATTAAGGGGCCGCATTTTTTGACGCTCCTCTTTTTGTCCTATTATGGAGAGGTGTTTACTGGGGACTTTTTCTAGCCGTTTTAGGTGGAAAATTTGAATTCAAAATATTTATTTTGAATAAAACATTTCTTATAAATACAAAAATGTTTTGTATATATTTTAAAAATGTTTGTCCCATTTTATAAATGTAAGGTTTGGAAAAATAAAAAATTTCTTTGATCATTCAACAAATTAAAGTTTGTTTGTTTATACCTTTAGTGATTTATGTCGGGTGCGAACTTAATTTATGTTGAAGAAAACTTGAGACGTCTGAAAGTTGTTGACGATTTGTTATGATTAGGATTACGTGTAACTTTATCACTTTACGTTTTTGTGTTATAAGTTGCATGTTTTGTCATCATCAAAAACTTAACTGAGAATGTTTAGATTTAAATATCGCAATATTTCTACCAACAATTTCCCCCTTTTTGATAATGACAAAATATGTAAACTATAACTCATAGTAAAATGTATAAGTTACTTGTTTACACTTCTTCTCCGCCTTTTGTCGAAACTAAAAGGTAGACTCCAAGACAAGACTTTTTTCTACACTTTATCCTTCATCAGAGGCGAGCATTGCTTCATCATAGTGAAGTCTTGATTTAATCAATCCCTTTTAAACAATGACATTCCTTGAATATTGACTCAAGCGGATCCATGGATCAAATTAATTAAAAACTCTTAACCTACATCCAGGTTAGTTTCGAGCAACAATAAAACTTAGTGATGAAAACACATAAAAAATGTGGGATGTCTTAAACGGTGGCAACGTAATGCTTGGACATTGAATTGCTCCCCCTCACTAACGGGGAACAAGACATGCATGTCTTAGATATATGCACTATAAACTATGACATTTTAAAAGAAAAATTAAAAACTAGACACACGACGTATACGTAAGACATGAGAATGTTTAGGAACTAATGATAAGGTTCGACCAACACATGCTTAAGACTTGACCAACACCCTTCGGTATAATACCGACTTTAATAAACAAGAACAAAATTCGTTTATTGATTGCCACACTATTATTATGAGAATGACTTCTTCCAAGATGTCATTTGGATAAGGAGTATTAACGTATTTTAATCAACACGTTCCTTACGGTATCATCATCTAACCAAGATGATGATGTGGATTCGAATAGAATAAGGGTTGTATTGAGAGATTCCTAAATCCTCAAGGTTTCTTTGTTAAGTATTATGTATGCTTTTTATGTTTGGGGTGTTTAAGGATAAACATTGTCGTAAGACTTTAGGTCAAACTAAATGTTGATGATAAGGATGATTTGTTGAGGAAATATAAACGAAGAAGGATGAGGGTGAATGGAAGGGGAAGGTGTTGACTATAGGTTTGTTGGGTGTTTTGTTGGTAGTTAATGTTGACGAACAAAGGTGAAAATGTGAAATGAGGTAATAGTTCTTTCATGGTGAAATAAAAATGAAAGACACGACAGTGTGATGACTCAACAACACTTGAAGATTGAGTATCTACTTTATGTTCTTCATTTTCTAGAAAGTGGAAATGATTGGATTATAAGACGCATTTCATTACAAAATTCACTTGAGTTTTGACAACATAGGCACAAATACTTATGAGTGTGAGGATATGAGGATGAGACGCATTTCATTGCGAAATTCACTTGACTTTTAACAACATAGGCACACATGCTTATGAGTGTCATGATATGAGGATGAGACGCATTTCACAATGAAATTCACTTAACTTTCGACAACATAGGCACACATGCTTATGAGTGTTGGGAAATGAAGATGAGACGCATTTCATTATGAAATTCACTTGTGGGGAATGGCTACATGGTGAATCTTCTTGTGAAGATGACTAGGTAGATGACTCGAGATTGGTAGTGGTAAGGATGACTCGGTTTTACATTGTTGGTTTCTAGTGAATAAGAATCACATATGTGAGTTCTTAAGAGTATTTGGTAAAAGGATATATGTGAACAGGTGTGTTTTCCCTTCCTTTCTAATTCGTGCTCATCCATACATAAATTGTAGAATAAAAAGAATAAATGAAGAGAAATAATGACGAAAGCGATGAACTTGACAATGTCATGACGGATAACAGTTATCATACGATAAACTTCATCCGTGAAGTTTTGTAGCTCTTCTCGAGTATTGCGAATGTTCATAGAACAATCACACGACGACGTACGAGGTTGTCTTAAAGGTAGTAGCGGAAATGTGGACAGAAGATATTAACCATCTGTATAATAATAGAGGCATGATTAAGGTTTTTGTGAAACGACTTACATGAACAATGAGTGACATTTTAATTTGCATTTCGCGAATTAAAAATGCTTAAACATTTCGGATGAAATGATTAAGTTGTCGAGATTTATCGGAATGTATTTAATAGTAACAAGACTATTAAAATGAGAATGACACGTTTATGAGATTTGTTTCATCATTCCTAGACCTAGACTTAAAAAGGTTCACGTTTGAGTGGTTTGGTGAGGATGTATCCGACAATGTTGTCTTTTTGACAAACTTTTTTTGATGAAATATTTCCTTTTGACATTATCGCGAAGGAAATGTGACGAATTTTGATGAGTTTTCTTCCACTATTTTTGATCCTCATTTGGTATAGTGAGCATGAACATAAACCCATCGTGACATCTAAAGGGATGGAAAGGACTAACTAACGTAAGGTGAAAGTACTTAGTCTTAAGGTGTGTATATTAAAGAGGCTACGGATCCCTTAGGGAAACCATTTCTAGGAGAGGTCTCTTTTGCTCAATGGATAAAAGGGTGAATTGGATAATAGGATGCACCTTAATTCAAAATTTGAATTTACTAGTTTCCCTTCATTTTCTAGAAGTTTCTAGAAGCTAATTCAAATTTTAAATTCACTAGTTTTCCTCCATTTTCTAGAAGTTTACTTCACTAAACCTATTATTGGCCTTTAATGGGCCAACGCTATTGGGCCCCAATGGACTGTCCGGTTTTTTGGCCCATCCAATTAATTTGCGAATCCATATGTAGGAGTATTAGGACGTCGAGAAGAGTTGATGAATGTTTATGTAGATGATTTATGTATACAAGTAACTTGCGTACTTTACGTAATGATTTACAAGTTACATGTTTGTCATCACCAAAACACAAAGAGAATGTATAGACTAAATATCGCAACAAAGCTTTCATTTTGTTTATTTCAAAAACTATGTCAAATTCAGGAGTATCCTGAGATGGTTGTGATTTGTTGTTTCCTAAACGTTCTTTAAGATTTTGATACTTCAATTGCAAAATTAGGTGAATCTATCTCATAGGTTAGGAACAACGTTGATCATGGTTCACTATAATCATCGTTTTTTTGAATCTTAATGTTTTAATTCAGAAATACTCAGATTCAAGGCTAAACCAACGCGAATGTCATACAATGCCATTCGCAGAAAAGGGAAGATACAGTATTTCACATCATCATTCTTGACACTATAACAAACACTTCATTAGAACCAAACCAATTAGTAATCGGATTCTATTTTCCAATAATTTAATTTTCCTTCCAATGCCACACATTGTAGAATACTAGTAATCTATAACACCAAAGAACAATAAAGAAAATCTAGAGAGACTAGATGGAGGGATGGTTAACTTTGGTTGGTATATTGTGGTTCTAGTGAAGAGAAAAGTAACAAGAAAGAAAGATTAGATTCAGTGTAAAATGAATCAACTAGACCACACCCCTCCATGGTGTGAGAGGGTATAAATACTCAATGCTATAGGCCGGCCATTGCTTAGACATGGGCTATTTCCATGACCTTTGGACCATTAGCTTACTATCATTACATAGAATAAATCTAGGAGCTACGACAAATATATTTGGAAGTAACCAGATACTTTTTTGTATCCTGAAACAATCTCCCCCTAAGGGAGGTCACCATTCCAATTTACAACATAAAAACTTATAACCTAACATAACTATGCTTTGACTTCTCTTAGCTTGACTCGTAACTTTAACTTTAATTTTATTAACTTGTGAATATGTTTAGTGATCTTTGACTTTAGGCTTGACTTGTATCTTTGACTTTCATGAATGTGATCTTGAACCCTCTGAGATCATCAACCAAGCTAATCTCTTTGTTGCCAACTGTAATTCTATTGTCATCTTGGGTACTTGTGACTTATGGACCGACATGCTCATAACTTTTCTTGAGTCTGTTGACTTGATAGCTTTAATAAATATACGACTTTCTTTAAGATACGTTTAACTTTAACGACTTCGTCCTTCAAGAAGGACGGAGCGTATCAGAGTAGTGGAAGTCCTTTGAACCATGTACTTGAGCTTTCATATGTCTTGATAATTTGTCGGTCGAGTATGAGCATGCGGCTATGAATCTGACTCGTCCACGTCTAGTTGCTGCCATCATTGGGAATACCTGCAGGTTTAGGTTAGTGATAATCAATAGTTATTGGATAAGTAAAGTGTCCTATTGGTCACTTTATCGTTGAATAACGTTTCAATAACCACTATCCCTTTGAACATATAAATACTGCAATGATCAGAAGAATTCAAAGAATCTTCTTGATAATGTTTTTGCAGCTGCACTAGCCGTGTCTTATTACCGAAACGGCTCAAATAAACACACGTATGATTGAACACAGCGATTTTCTATCTCAGCTCACCCGATGAATGATAAAATTTGATTTTGAAAATCAAGATCGACATGTCACTCTGCCAAAGTGTTTTTTTTGCCACATCAAAAGATTTTAAAGCATAATTCCAAATTCCCTCAATCGTCAACTTCATATACTAAACAAGTTTGATTCATGTTGAAATTCACCATCGTTTTCTTTCCAGCTTTCACAAACTTGATTTGTAATAGATCGCACAAGTCACCCTACCAAATCTTGTTTGGATGGTTTGTGCTCAAGCAGATTTCCATCTTCATTGTAATACTTAAGTTATTACCGGAGGTTTTCTGATGCAAAATACAAGGATAAATGCAATAGGACTCTTAAGTTGTGTACTTGTTTTCACTATGTGTGACGTGCGCGTCAAATATAAGTATAGAAACTGTGTCGCAAAAGTTAGAATTTTTTTATGGATTGATCTCGTTGGGGGGCTCTAACTCGTTAGTGCACTGATAGGGGTAGGGGATCGAGGTTGGAACACACACAAACAAAGAAACCGAGAGTTCAATACCAACTAACTTAGAGTGAGAAGTCATAGAAAGCGTGTAAACTCCGTGAGAAATGAACAAGAAGTTTGTTGAGGTAAGATCTTGAGTGGCTAAGGAGGGTTGTTCATTACGTCACTTGGGTCTATGACTATCTTCAAGTGCAAGAACAAACTATCTTAGTGTTTCGGACAATTTATGTATTTACCGCGTGACTGCCTAAGTGTATAAGGCTGCTTTCTTTTAAGCCCTTTATATCCCTTTTTTAATTCTTTTAACCCCTTCTCTTTGCGCTTATCGAGAGACTTTCCATGGACTAATACCTTGTTAGTTTGTTCCAGTATTAGCTGCATCTCAATCGCACTCTTTCCGTAATCTTACATTTACATCCCTTTTTTTATATCATACTCTAAGGACTTCACACTGAACAAAGTAGATATCCCTGGTACATCTCTCGTTTCTGGGCTGGATCATGGGAATAGATACCTAAAATTAACCATCTTATCACTCCAATAAAGTGATTTAAATGGTCGGTCTTTGCTCCCCCTACATATGTGCATCGATTAATCGAAAGAGTTTAGCACATATATGGGTTAGCGTACACTGGAGATCTTAAAATCACATTATTAGCCGTATATTTTAATCACTTTTCTCCCCTTATCAAAAATATTAAATCTTTTAATATTTTTTTTTTTTTTGATTTTTTTTTGTTGGATATTAATTGATAAAATATATGCATTCGGGGAGGAGATGTCCAATTATTAACAAGCCGATTATTGGAACAATTTAATGCTCCCCCTCAATTTATGAGGGTATTTAAGATAGTGCTGAGTACAATAATTTGAAAGATTTTGAATTTACTAAGAAATTCTTGAAAACATTGTACTTGAGCACTCCTTATTAACCATAAGTCTACACTACTTATTTACATAATCACAAGTATATTATGTACAAGGTTTGACCTAAGATATGAGAATAGCATATGATAAATCATATGGTCCTTTCCAGCAAGTTCTCCATCTCAATCCCTAGGGCAATATCATTGAGAGCAGTACGAACATGGTTAAGTGTGCCATCACTGAACTTGTGAAGTTCATTAGTGCGCATCAGACGATTTCTGTTCATTTCATCTTTATAGATAATACCTTGGATATCAGGGTAAGTGGTGTAGGGAGTCATTCTTCTAAGATTTGAATGGTAGGTGTCGGGCTTTTTGAGGCTGATCTTCTTCTGATAGCTTTCGACTCCTAATTGTAGATCTTCCACACGTTCTTGAATGACAATACATCTAGTGAACATTCGTAAAGCTACATTCAGTGCATACCGTTCTTTTAAGTTAGGTTGGTCAACTGTAATCTTGAACAAAGGAAGAAGTAACAATATCTTCAATATCTGCTTTCGTACAAAGTTCATTTGAAGTTGCCTTCTCTCTAAACTTGTGTATATGATCATCTTGTCTTCGAACAATAATCTCTTCCAAATGACTATAGCCAAACCACTACATGATCTTGAGGCTGGTTACTGCAATAATCCTATTGTTCCCCTGGAGTAGTCATCTGTTTGAGTTTTACCATTTGGAAGCATATCCGTAGAAATTCTGACATTTTAGACCCTAGTGATAAGTTCCCCAGTAAGCATGCTTGTTATAGACAACTTTTAACTTGACTATAAAAGTTGACTATAATCAGCAGCCTTTATCTTGGTGATGGAAGTGGTGTATTTTTTACTTGAGCTTCCTCCTTTCAGATATTCGAGATCGTTGTTGATGAAGTGATCCAAGGGGATAACTTGACGACCTTGTTCATTCAGAATTAACGGTAAGGGGCTTGCTGAGATCATGGGGATATGGCTTCCCTTCAGGATTGTGCCAGTCTAATCAATCATTAGTAGCTTTAAAGACTTCTTCCAAGTGGTACTCTAGTTCCACTACACTCTTGCACGTGCCTTTTATAAGATTATAGGTTGGGTTGGTCAACACTCTTAGTCAGGATATCAATTATGACTAGTGCTATGATGAAGCCGAGAAGTCGATGAAGTAGCCAAAAACTACATATCAAATGAAATTGAGTGCCTTGCACTTGATGTCCATTTGTAATGAATCCAAGGTTTGAGTGGACGGTTGTCAACAATCTTTGTTTTATGCCATTCACGATCAGGAGTTGGAGGTCTTGAAGGATTCCTATGCCATACATCCTCATTCAGTGCCTCTCTTACAGGAGATTCATCTTCAAATGTTGCCTTGTTAGCCTTGATGTGTTGATCTTCTAATTGTAGTAGCAGTTGGATCATATGCCCCTCTGTATGAGCAGACTTGCCTGAAGATTTTGGTTGAGATTTGGATGCACTTTTTGAAGAACTTGTGGACTTAGACTCCTTATTTTTTGGTTCTTTTGATGACTCAGCTTCTTTGCCTGATCTCCTTCTTTTCTACTGAAAACCCTCAGATTGATCTAGCGAAGGGGTCTTCATCCTTGTCTTGATCATCTTTCCTCTTTCAGTGTGACAATATCACCATATGAGGTAATGATATCTTTTTTAGTGTTGTATAATTTGACCAGTGCATTGTAGAGATTCTTCTGAGTGTCTGATCTGTCTATCGATTTAATGTGATTCCATAATTGTCGATGAGTACACCTTCTTGTTCAAGTGGTGAGCGGTGAAGTTGGGACTGATCAGTGAAGCAGGTAACGTGGACTGTGACGAGGATGTCTAGGAGTGGGGTGTGGATTGGATGAGTGGGCTATAGGTCTACGAAGGTGGGTGGTCCTCTTCTTGCGGGGCTCTGTTGTGGTTGTTTCTAGATCTTTCTCAGGAACGTGATTACACGCAGCGTAGGTTTTAAACGGGTAGAGACAATTTTTCATGCGAGATCTTGGTGTCGCATGTAACTTCTAGGAGTAGTATACACAGATGCTCTTAATGACCTAGCAAGCCATAGCAGTACATGGCGCTTCACATTAGAGCAATATCTAGGTGCACTGAAGTACATTGGTATTAAGAGTTCACAACACTTCTTGGACATCTCACGGGGTAGCTATTGTATTAGTGCAACTTCTCACTATAGTGCTTGTTTGTTTTACTAAACAGCCCATCCACTGCTTCTTTCATCTTGGAAGCAAGGTACGTATCAACAATGCCCAGAATTAAAGAGACAGCTTCAGCAAATTGACTTGTTTGCCTGAACTCAGACATTTCAGATTCTAATGCGGATACCCTTTGATCAAACTAGAATAAGGATGCAAAGTTAGGAATTTCTGGCAAAGTCATTGTTGGATTAGTTGTTGTTGTTGTTGTGGAAGTGGGTGTTTGTTGTAGAGGTTGAATGTTAGGAATAGGTGGTTGAGGAATTGTTGTAACAAAAGAAGGTGTCTCTGCAGCAACTAAAACTGGTACATTGACGAGAGTATCTGACTGAGTGTCTTGATTTAAGATTGAGTCAATGCCTATATCCGGAGAAGGATTAATGAACTTTGACACCAAGTCTGATGAAATAGAAGAACTTTGCTGTTCAATACGAGGCACCAGTTTGTTAGAAGTCAACAGAGTATCTTCCATGTGCTGATT
Source organism: Tanacetum coccineum (assembly GCA_026074375.1). Classification (NCBI taxonomy): domain Eukaryota; kingdom Viridiplantae; phylum Streptophyta; class Magnoliopsida; order Asterales; family Asteraceae; genus Tanacetum; species Tanacetum coccineum. Next base: position 22,882 of record BQNB010007171.1, on the reverse strand, counting down.
TGCTTAAGCATCATCCAGTTAGCAATCACTGTTCTATCCAAGTTAATATTCAAATCTCTGTACAAATCATCTTCTTAGTCTGTTTTCCTATTCACCTTCCTTATCCTTATCATCACCCTCTTAACATCTTCATCATTTAGTGATTCATAGTCTGGTGGTTGACACTCCCTGATCAAAGACACTGCTTCATCATCTCCTTTTTTCCTTCTTCTTTTCCCTCTTCATCTGCTTTAATAAGTGACAATGTTATGGAATGAGTTAAGATCATCTTCCGACATTATCAGATTCAGTTCTTTACTGCATAAGTCCGTCTGACTCTTCATCATCACCTTGACTAAATGTCCAAGATTCTTCTTCACTCTCTGAGTCATATTTGGGTACATCAGGAACCCTGGTATGACACCAGCTCCTATATTTGTACCGGTGACTTTTTGTTGTTGCTCATCAGGAACCTTTGACTGAGTGTCCAACATGCATCACCGCTGAGCCACTTTGTGAGAGAGAGTGAAATTGAGTCTGCTTCATTTGGGTACCCGCTTCATTTTGTTCCACCTTCAGCGCAACCACATATAAAACATTAATCCTTTGGCTTTTGGAATCTTTACAGGTTGCTTCTTCTTATCAGATTTAGCCACCTTAGCTTTACTCTTGATTCTGGTACCTTTAGTAGCTTGAACAGTCTTCTTTTTGGGAGATGTGCCTGAATCAGCTTTTCTTTGAACGTACTTTGGTTTCAGAGATTTCTCTCTAAAAGCAAAAGCATAGTATGTCTGGTAAGCTTTGGATTCCAACATTGCTAGGTTTGTTAATTCCTTTGGGAGAATGGTACCATATACTTGAGTATCTTCATGTCTGGAGATACATCTCATAGAAGTAAACATGGTGTCATCTCGAGCAGTGTGCCAAAACATCTTGTTTCTCCTCGAAATAGACTAATCTTTTAACATGAAGTGATTAATGATGATCTTTGTGAATTTAGGGTAAGTCATCTTGTTGGTCTTCTTAGCTTCTTTGTGTTCTCTATCTGGAACAGGAAATCTTCCCAGAGTAGATACACATAGTCGATATTCTTCTTATGGAACATACCTTAGAGGATTTGAGCATGGGACAGACGAATCTTGTCCATTCCAGTTTCTTTGCCACTTAAAGCACATGTTGATGATGATAGCAAATGCTCTCCATGGTTGATATAAGTAGTCGAACAATTATACATCAGTTAGAATAGAAGAATGTCTCTAAGTGCCTAAGATCTCTAATGAAAGAGAGAATATCTTGTTCCAGTGAAAGGTCTTCAAACTCTTGTCCTAGAATTTTAGGGCAAATCTGGAGAATTTCTCGGAATATTTCAACATCGAGAGAGAATTTCTTCTTGTTTATCATGAATCTGATAGAAGACTTATGAACGGAAAATGTAGCCCAAAATTCTTGCATATAAGTAGCAGGAACTTCTGCAGTGATCAGGAATGCTTGGTAGAAGGGAGTGAGAGCAAGAGCATCTAGCACACTTGAAATGTAACTTCTTTGGTTTGATGTCTGTTTTTAGTCTCATTGTTGCTTTACCCGCACTCAAGACGGACTTTCGTGCAACAAGGGCATCATCAAGGGCTTTCTGTTGAGCTTGAGTGGTATTCATGTTTCTGCTAAGATTTGACCAATACAGTTTATATATATATATAACCAATTTTATAAATAACACACTAAAAGGCCTTTGATAGTTGAATACTTAAGCTTGATTCAGATTGCGATGTCATTTTAGTGATTAGGTACATTAAGGTTGTAACACCCCTAAAAATCACAACGCAGCGGAATACCACTTGGGGTGCTACTTCATAACACACAGCGCAGAATACAAAAAACGACCTCTGCGCATGTTGTCGTTTGTAAAACAATCTCGTTGATTTCTTCAATAATAGTTGTCCCAGAATTGCATCACAATGAAAAGCTTGAAAGCGACACAACAAGATTTGATCATTTGTAGAAATCCAATTATAGAATCTTGTCAATTTAGACTCCAATGCACATCAGATAATCCAAGTATCTATATCACCTGAGAAAAACAAAGCCTTAAAAACTCAACATAAAGTTGGTGAGTTCAATAGTTAGTTTAATATGAATAATAACCAAAGGTTTCCACATGTATATTTGACCTATTTATTGCCTTAAATGTCCTTTCAAAATATATGTAAGGATTTTATGATATATATTTCTAAAAATCACAGTTGCAAAACATGCCAGACCCAGTTTAAATCTCCAAAAAGTCGCCAAAACGTATAACATAGGACCATAAGATTTTCCCCGTGATAAAGCAAACCGCAACTATCACAAACATATAAAACTTCCCGTAGGTTGAAACAACACTTGCAAACATTACGAAACCCTATTACGTTTCCTTAAGCTCATGACCACTAGAGCTCGACAATCTTCTTGTCAATAGATATATATTGCAATTTCTGCCCCGATTAGATGTCTAACCCGAAACATCCCCAAATTCGACATGCTATAACGTTCGTTCCCGGTGATAGCTAGTCACCCGAACGGGGAGGTCGTTTCCCAAATAGATCTATTCATAACATTCGCGCTCACATAATGTAATTCACAACTACATCTATGCAATTGACAGTTCATGATAAAGGGGCTCAACTTGGGTTATCGCTACTTAGGCAACACGTAATCATAATATAAAATTGATCCACTTGTGTCCATTTATAAAACAATGCATGTTTTCACTCCAAAAATATATAAAACATTTATCCATAACGAGTAAAAGTGAGGCTATGAAACTCATAATATCCTTTAAAAACAATCACATTGTTATAAGATGACCCAGTAAGTAAAGAGTGTAACAGCAGGTATTGCCCTCGCAGGTTTATAAACGATTCAAAAGATTGAAAAGCGGAGGTTAGAACTCACATTGATGATTAAGTTAACGATTGCAGATAGGCATCTAATATGCACAATAGCTAACGAAAGACGAAACGGCTCGGATCGAGAAGTTGCAACTAATCATAACGGCTAAGATTCCACTAGCCTAGGATAATGGTGATTTGGTTTCTCGATGGATAGTATACTCCAAGCGCGTCACGTAGATAAAGATTTAGATGTCGAGTGGTAATATTTTGGTGTTGTTAAATAAATAAATTAATAAAGTGAACCAATTTATGTAATATATTCCATATATAGTACCAAATGAAAAATAAACCCTTATATTAACTCAAACCGTGGAGTTAATATAATAAATACCTATCTACCAAAGATTACTGAAAAGTAAATAATACCTTGTAGTAATTATAGAATAAGTGGTGAGTAAAAACTAAATTAAACCAATTAGTCCGACTCTTTCCTAAATCATCACTTAATTAAAATAAAAGTTTTGTATAAACGTATTTTGTACTTTTTTAAGATTCATACTTAATTTAACCGATGTTTACAAGCCATTTACAACAATTATTAGTTTACTGTCTAGCTGACAAATTAAAAATATAATATAATATATGTTATAAACTCATTATTCGTTTCCTCGACGGGTCGCGTATCTAAAATCAGGTTTCTCAATGTAAAAGTATAGTATTCTTGTCATTGGTCGGGTTATTGTATAATTACATAGTCACTGTATCTTTTTAAAATATAACATGGTCCCTTTTTATCCGTTTATACACAATATGAGTTAGTAAAAACGTTACAAAATATTGAAATATATAATATATACCATTTCGTTATGACATTTTCGGTTATATAATGTTTTCCTTATTCGCAAAACTCGACGTTTTCCTTTAATCAGTATATATTGAAATCATTCGTTTTTCAATATTTCAAATGCCCGCGCTTTCTAGATATAATATATATGTTATTATATCTCAACTTAACAAAATAATATATATAATATTTATTTAACCATTTTAAACCACCACTAGGTATTAAACTTTTATATTTATAAAAGTTTTCACTATATAATATATTGGAGTCTTACAATGTATTATTTTACCGATTTGTGTTGAACCCAAACGCTCCCTTATTGTTGTTCTGCTCACCCAATCATAACCCTTTATGTGTAAATCTGCCCAACCAAAACGCCGTCCTATCTGCCGAACCAAACACGCCCCTTGCGTGTTTCTGCTATACCAAACACCCCTCCCCGTTTGGCAAACCTGCCAAACCAAACACACCTTATGTGTTAACTTATTAACCCAAACACACCCCTTTTTGGTGTTAACAGCCAAATCGCACCCTAATCTATATTATCCTTAACCAAACACGCCTTTAAGTTGTTTCGGTTAAGCCAAACGCACCCTTGGCGTGGAATGTTTGCAAACGCACCCTTATGGGCTGTTTTGACATCCAAACGCCCCCTTTGTGGCGTTTCTTGACAAACCAACCCGCACCTCTTTTCTTGTTTTTACGCAAACCAATGCCACCCTTTGTTACAATTATTATAAACCAAACGTGCCCCTCGGGCTGTTTTAACAAAACTAAAACGCATCCTATTTTTAAAGAAAACCAACCCGAACGCCTTTTTTTTGACTGTTGTCGCATCCACCGAAACAAACACCCCTTCCGGGGGGCTGTCCCGTGGACAAACACCCTTTCGGTGGGCTGCCACCGGAACAAACACCCTTTGTGGTGCCGAGACCAACCACAAGCAGCCCCCCCTTGTCTGCCATAAACCCAACGCACCCTCTTTGGTGTCACCACAATCCCGACGCACTCGGTGAGTGTTACCACCAACCCGACGCACCCCCTCCCCCTTTTGCTTTAAACCCAAACAAAACGCACCCTTGGTGCGACAGTGGTGGTGTTATGATGATGATGACGATGTTGGCGTCGGTGTGGTGATGATGACACGGTTGTTCGTGTGGTGGTAGGTGCGGCCTGCGGGTGATGATGATGAAGTCATGGAGATGATGACGATGGTATTGGAGGTGGCGGCCGAGGTGGCGAGTGGTGGCGCGTGGTGGTGAGGATCGGGTAGATCCGGAGATGAGAAACACTTTATGTTTCGGCCAGAAAACCCGCCGGAAAACTTTTCCGGCGGCGGCTGGGTGGTTTCTGGCGGCCGGAAATCATGGGGAGGGAGAGATGTATAAAAGAGTGTGTGTGTGTGTAAATTTTGAGTTGGAAATGAAATGTTGTAATAAAATTTATATTTATATTAAAACTTTTAAATCAAAGTGGCATGTGTTAATTTCTGTAGGAGTATTTATTTTTTTTTTCTAAATGTGTAACTTGTTAAGAAAACTTTTTATAAAATATTGGTCGGGACTCATTTGAGCACTTAAGTCGATATCAAATCTCGCAACTTGCGCCATTGTTTTTTCCAAATCATTAGTTTCAATAAAAATGAGTATTTACAACACGATTTCATTTCAAAATGTTTCAATAACATTAATTTAAAAATGTTTGATATCATTTATAATATTTTTTCCGATAAACTTTATCCGTAAAATGAATTTTAACTTCAATAATTGCGTTTTTAACAAATGTTTTCGATTAACAATATAATTAATTTATTAAATATTTTTATTAAATAAATTATGATAATTAAATATAAATTTAATTATTTTGGGTCGGCACGCGTTGTGCTCAAAATTTTGCGAGGACATTTCAGTCACCTTCTGACTGTTTTCGGATCTCGGTCAAAACTAAAAAGTTGTTCGAAATATCGTTTTACATCAAATTGCTTTAGAGTCCGAATAATGAAAACGTGATTTAGCTGCTCGTTTTTGATAATTCAACCTAGGAATAACTTATATCTCCTTTAAAAATTCCGAAAATTCTCGGATGTTACAGTACCTACCCCTTAAAGAAATCTCGTCCCGAGATTAAATTTGTGTTATCCGATTGTGTGACCAAGGAAAGACTTAAGGTTTAATAACTCGTTCTAAACAAGACGCTGATAACTTTATTCAGCAAAATTCGGTGTTTCTACACTTCTCAATCTACCAAAAATTTTTGCTAGGTTTGTCCAGGATATTTAATCCATCAAAATGGGTATCTCAAAATATATCATTACAGATCTTATGACTTGTATAACCGCGTTATAGGGAAAGTCTCATTATAGTGAAAACCTCAAGAAGAAGGTGTAGTCGCGTGAGTATGTTTGTAAAAGTTTCTAAATGTCCGAGGGACGGAGTCTCGTTTCTACTATCTGTAAGGTTCGATAATTCACATCAACGTGGCTTATAGATGTAAGTACTCAACTTACTTGGCAGTACTAATTAGTATCATGACTTAAATTGGTATACTATTTGTCTACAATGAGTAATTCAACTGAATACTATATCCGACTATGCTTTCTTGTTTAAGGAGGTTTTCATCACATAGTTGATAAAGTTTGTTTACAAATCTGGGACCACTCCAGGACCCATACACACAACCATAACGACAAAAACTATGACAAATGGTTGATGAGGATGGCAGAGGGTGAGGACCCTCCGAGAAACAATATCCCCAGAATAAAGTTTAATAAATGAGAGGAGCTCGCGGAAGAGCTTATGCGATAGACGGCGGATTCTGATACTCAGTCGTTAGTTCGATGAATCAGCTCCATTAGCTCAAGTGTGCACAAGTCGGTTAGCTTCACCAACAGTTCATGATTGCAAGGATTTGCAATCGTAAAAGTAATGACTTAAGAATGAGATAAGGTAGCTCAAGCGAGGCCTTAAGATTTCTGCGGAGTGGCAAGACACTATTGTGCTTCTAAACCTTTTTAACGGATTCTGGTGATTCAATCTAGTTCAGGTCAAAATAACTCGTCTCATTCGGAATACCATTAAGCCCACTCATTTATAATATTATTTCTGCATAAAGAAGCGTCCAATTTATGTAAATAATAAATGATAAACATATGGTTCGGTGATTTATAAAAAATTATTTATTTAACTGAAGAGGCGTCCCAATCCGTTCAAATAAATAAATTATAAATCATCCTACTTAATAATTCCCGATGCAATACGCGTACTCACATAACCTTCAAGGTGATGGATGACATTACGATGCATGTTCTCAAGCGAACGCGTAAAACTCTAAAAATAAATAATTGAATTTATTAAAGTTGAAAATAACCTGAAAATGAGAAATGTTACATAATGAGTATGGGACGAGTGATTTAAAACTCGTCTTTGGAAGCTGGGAGTAAAAACTGCCAGGCGAGATCAAATAGAGTTCAAGATAATTAATGAGTACTCGGTTAGAGTAAATAAGGTAAAGATCTCTATGAACGAGTCAACATAGCGATTACCATATCAATCCTCCTATTACAAGTCCCGCCTATACAAGACTTGCAATACTTAGATTCATACACAATCCCGTGTAAACAGAACTGTGACGGGCTTTGTTAATATAGCAATTATCATATCAATCCTCATATTACAAGTCCCGCCTATACAAGACTTGTAATACTTAGATTCATACATAATTCCATGTAAACAAAATTATGACGGTCTCCGTGTAATACGATATTATATAAAGTTATGAAGAAAAATAATATTCTTAGAGACCATTGTTTAACTTACAATGTCTGAGAACAAAATGAGACCATTGTGCAACTCACAATGTCTAAGAAGTAAAATGAGACCATTGTATAACTCACAATGTCTGAGGTATAATTGAGACCATTGTGCAACTCACAATGTCTTAAAAATATTCTGGTATTTATATAATAACTCTTATATAAATAAGCGTACGATATACGCGAAAGGAATGCAAGCATATATATATTATATATATGTATGCCACGTAAGCACTTAATGCAACACGTAATGTAAGCACATAAGCAAGTAGCGTGTATGCACTTTGAAAATGTTTGTTGTGATGCAATTATTTGTGAAAACGGTTATAGTCTAGGGTAAAATATGCAACCTAGTTCTCTATAACCATTGCTCTGATACCAATCTGTAACACCCCCAAAAATCACAACGCAGCGGAATACCACTTGGGGTGCTACTTCATAATACACAGCGCTAGATACAAGAGAACGACCTCTAAATGTGTCGTTTGTAAAACAATCTCGTTGATTTTCTGAAATCAAAATAATAGTTGTCCCATAATTGCATCACAATGAAAAGCTTGAAAGCAACACAACGAGATTTGATCATTTGTAGAAATCCAAGTATGAAATCTTGTCAATTATCGAGGTCAATGCACATAGATTCAAGCATTTAATTCACCTGAGAAAAACATGCTTAAAAACGTCCAACATAAAGTTGGTGAGTTCATAGGTTAGTTTAGATATGAATAATAACCCAAAGGTTTCCAAAGTATATATGACCATTTATACTCTTAATATGTCCTTTCATAACTTATGTATGGATTTTCTCAATCAATAGTTGCAAACAAATGCCAGTCCATTTATATCTCCTAATAGTCTCAAAAACGATATAACACATGGGGACACAGATATTTCCCGTGATTAAAAGCAAACTGCAAACTATCACAACATATAAAACTTCCAGTGATGAAACAACAAAGCAAAACATCACGAAACTGATTACGTTTCCTAGTCATGGACACTGAAGACCTTTTTTTGTCGATCTTTCTTGCAATAATATATATTGCAATTTCTGCCCCGATTAGATGTCTAACCCGAAACATCTCCAAATTCGACATGCTATAACGTTCGTTCCCGGTGATAGCTAGTCACCCGAACGGGGAGGTCGTTTCCCAAATAGATCTATTAATAACATTCGCGCTCACATAATGTAATTCACAACTACATCTATGCACTTGACAGTTCATGATAAAGGGGCTCAACTTGGGTTATGCTACTTAGGAAATCACGTTATTCATAATATAAAAATCGATCCCACTTGTGTCGTTTATAAAACAATGCATATTTTCATACCAAATATTATATATATAACCGTTATCCAAAACGAGTAAAAGTGAGGCTATGAAACTCATAATATCCTTTAAAAACAATCAATTGTTATAAGATAACACCTGTAAGTAAAAAGGTTTGTTGACAAGCAGTATTCCCATCGCGGTTATAAATCGTTCAAAAAGATTGAAAAGCGAGGTTATGAACTCACATTGATGATGAAGAACGATCGACAGATAGGCATCTAATATGCACAATGCGAACGGAAGACGAAGCTGCTCGATCAAGTAGTTGCAACAAATCTTAACGGCTAAATCCCACTAGCCTAGGATATTGTATTCGGGTTTTCCGATGAATGATTATATCAACGCGACACGTTGATAAAAGATCTAGATTTAAAGTTGTGATACCTTGGTGGTTGGTTAAATAAATAGATTGAAATATTACGAAAAGCGTGTGATATTTATTCCTTCTATATTACATATGAAAACATAAACCCTTTTTTAATTAATACCGTGAATTATATCACAAAGACAATCAATCCAAAGATAAATGAAAAGTACATAATACTTTGCAAGAATTATATAAATAGCGTGAGTAATTTATTTAAACCAATATTTCGACACCAATTTAGTTAACAAAAGTCCTGACATAAAAGCTAGACGTATGCCTTAACGTTATGAATTAAACAAACTAATGTTGGTAACAGTTTATACCCATTATAAAGTATAAAATAATATTTTACAAATTATGTTTCGTTTCTTTGGCGGGTTGTGTCTAAAACTGTTGTCTCAATGTAAAAGTATAGTTTTCGTTCATTGTCAGGTTATTATACAGTTATATTTTAGTATATCTTTAAAATATAACTTAGTTCCTTTATCGGTTTATAGAATAATAGCAGTTTCAGTGAATCATAAATATAGTAAATTATAAATTCCATCATGAATTTCTCGATTATATTAACGGCTTTCCATTTTCGCAAAACTCGACGTTTTTTCTATTCAATTTATTTTGCAATTGTTAACGTGTTAATATTTCAAACACTCGCGTCTTTTGATCTAATTGGTTTATTATATTTTATATATCTAAACTAATTATATAATAGTTGTCATCATTTCATTTACCTCTTTTAAACCACCAACTTATTTATCCAGTTTTAAAATATTTATAAACCTTTGTTATTTTCTTTTGTCGTCTCCATATTGGAATCAACGGACCCTAATCGTTATTATAAATCGAAAACGAAATATTGACACAGTATTTATTAAAAAACCAATTTTAAGCCACCTATTATATGTTGATTTTATATTTATAAAATCTTAAAATATATTTACTAGTTTATTGTTAACCAACCTACCAAACGCACCCTATAGGCTGTCACGGCAGCCAAACGCACCCTAACGGAGTGTAAACCACAAAACCAAACGCTCCTCTTTGGACCGTCCTAAGCCAAACAATCCCCTGGTTGTGAACCCAAACCCGGCTGAAAACACAAACCCATACGCACCCTTGTTGGTGGTATAACAAAACCAACGCACCCTATGGTTGTGTGACAGCCAAACCAAACACCATCTCTGTCGGATTTTTAACTAAACAAAACGCACCCTAAATATTATAACAAGCCAAACGCACCCTACCTGTGAACCTGCTAAACCACGCACCCCTTGGCGGTGATAAACCACGAACCAAACGCACCCTACCTATTGCAAATACCAAACAAACACAGCCTATGGTTGTTCTCAACAGCCAAACGCACCGCTGCGTTTTTAATAACCCCCCCGGACGCACCCTATTTGAGCCAACAATTCAAACGTAGCCTTGCGTGCCGATACACTCGAACAAACAAATGCCCCTAGGGCTGCCACTATACCAAACACACCCTTGTGTGTGGCTCCGACCGAACACCACCTTGCGGTGGTGGTTTCGGTGGCAATATCAAACCAACAACCACCCCTTTTTGGGCTATCCCGAAACAAACGCACCCTTGGTTGTGGAGCAGCCAACCCAACGCACCCCATTTGGTTTTTAAATAAAACCACACGCACCTTATGGTGGCTGTGGTGGTGACAACGGAGATGGAGTGGTGACGATGATGGTATGATGAGTATGATGATGACGAGGTGATGATGATGGTGGTGATGGCGACGCGGTTGAGACAGCCGGAGGGGGGGGGGAACGGCGAGTGGCGGCGAGTGGGGTAGTGGGTTGGGTAGATCGGAAGAAGAGAAACACATTTGATGTTCGCCGGAAAAATCCGCCGGAAAAGTTTTTCGGAGGCGGCAGCGTGGTGGTAGCCGGAATCCGGCGGCGGCTGGCCGGAGGAGGTGGCCGGAAATAAGGGAGAGGGAGAGAGTGTTTATATGTTTGTGTGTGTGTATATATGAGATGGAATGAGAAAAAAATTATAAACTTTTTATATATATTAAAAGTTTAAAACAAAGTGACAAGTCCCAACTAGTTTAGGGTAGATTTTGTAACATTTTAGTATAACTTTGATAATTATCGGTTCGGGACCCGTTTGAACGACTTAACAGATGATTCAACGCACGAAACTTTCGCCATTGTTTTCCAAATCATTTTTCCAATAAAAATGAGTATTTACACGACTAGTTTTCACAATTGTTTTACAAAATTTATTTAAAATGTTTGTTATTTATTTATATATTTTTCTGATAAACTTTATCCGTAAAACGAATTTTAACTTTAATAATTGCGTTTTTAACAAACGTTTTCAATTAACAAGATAATTAATTTATTAAATATTTTTATTTAATAAATTATGATAATTAAATATAAATTTAATTATTTTGGGGCGGTACGCGTTGTGTTCAAAATTTTTGCAAGGATATTTCAGTCACCTTCTGACTGTTTTCGGATCTCGGTCAAAACTAAAAAGTTGTCAGGAATGTCGTTTTACATCAAATTGCTTTAGAGTCCGAATCGTGAAAACGTGATTTAGCTGTTCGTCTTTGATAAATCAACCTAGGAATAACATATATCTCCTTTAAATGTGTTCCGAAAATTTTATCGGTTACGCGGTAATTGCTTTTATGTGACAATAAAAGACCAAAAGTCAAAAGTCAAGTCAGATCCTAAAAGTCAAAGGGTAAAATCGTCGTTCAAAATTTTGAAAATTCTCGAATGTTACAATGTAACTAATTCGCTCAATTGCTCGGTCATGACGAGTATTCTATCATAGGCTTGGCAAGGATACACATCTTCACCACTAGAGCTAAGGAGTAACAAGTTTATAAAGGTATAATGGGTTTTTATTATAAGGCTTAGGGTTGATCATTCTAACAATCTTTCACCAAAAGTACCACACCAACAAGGCAGCTGAATCACACATACATGGGCGTAACGATGGAATAGACATGTGTGTTCGATCACATCCTCATTCGAGTTTAACCAACGGTTAGGATGAAGAATGATATAGGGTATGGATCTTCTAACTTTCACCAAATGTAATAAACCAACAAGGCAACTGAATCATGCATACATGGCCGTAACGACGGAATAGACGTGCATGACTCGATCATATCCTCGTTCGAGTAAAACCCAAGGTTAATGATTAGGAAAGGGAAATAAATTAAAATTCACGAAACAAATAGACTAAGTCCAAACAGATAAGGTACAAGTTTCCTAGGCGCACTTTTTCATGACCGTTTCCAATGAATAAAGGATAAATATATTATAAAAACTCTTGATCATTGATCAAAAAAAAAACACCTTACGTGGCGTTACTGTAACATGTAACTTCCCATTCATCCCATACTTTACATACTTTTACAAGACAAGTGGCGATATCTACCACTTTATACAAAACTTTACATTGTTGACTTATAAGACGTATCAACGAATAATCGTTCCTTCATATGATTCCTTTGGTGTATACTTTTGCGAAACGATTATCTCTAAACTTTCCTCCACTTTTTGATGCAATTTTTCTGATTTTTTTCGTTTCTTTCATATACATAACTACGAATCTCGATGTAATTTCACCATCTTCACGATCATAATAACTCCGGATAATTCCTTCGATAATTCTTCATTCTTCGGATGTACCAATAATTGTGATGGTAGTAAAAATACATGAGTTTTGACTACTCTATAGATTCCCATTTGCAATGTGCAAATTTCTTCCCAACCGTACCAAAGATAGAAAATTACACAAGACTCGGTAAGTACATACTTTACACTTTAAGCAACTAGCAACTAATAAATGGACTTAATCTAATAGGGTAGGCTAAGGTGTAAAGGTGTAACGAAAGAAACAGTTGGTGTTTGGTATGTGCTTAATTACACATACCTTTTACCTTTAAAAACAAGCTAAAATAACCAAAAACGGACTTAAAATGCCAAATATATGCTTGTTTTGCTAATTGTATTGTGCAGGAACGGATAACCAAGAAAAGGACGAAAAACAAAGCCAAAACAACAAAACCGGACTCGGAATGGAAAAGACTGTGAAAGACAAGCCAAATCAAAGCCGGAAAGTCAATCAAGTCAAAAAGTCAACAGAAAAGTCAACTGGTCAAAGTCAAAGTCAACCCAAGTCAACCCCGAGGCCAAAGTCACAGAAATAAAAGTTCAGGGACTGAAATTGTCAATCCCTAAACTTGTATATAAAGAAGAAAAGAGGAAAAGAGAAGACAAGGGCTGATTTTGCGATTTCCTCAAAGTAACAAGTGGGGGGGCAAAACTGCCAACCTCCCTAACTTGTATACACCAAGGACGAAGTGTGCAAAGAGTTATATAACTCTTGGGGACTTGTTTTGCCAAGTCCCCAAAAGTTATATAACCTATCGCACTTTGAAAATGTTTGTTGTATGCATTATTATGTGAAACGGTTATAGTCTAGGGTAAAATATGCAACCTAGTTCTCTATAACCATTGCTCTGATACCAATCTGTAACACCCCCAAAAATCACTTACAACGCAGCGGAATACCAAATGGGGTGTTACTTCGTAATACACAGCAATAGATACAAGAGAACGACCTCTAAGTGTCGTTTGAATAAATAACATTTGTTAATTCAATAAAAATCTGAATTTAATAATACATTTGTCCCATAATTTGCATCACAATGAAAAGCTTGAATGTAAAGACTCCAATGCACATCAAATAGTCCAAGCATCTAATCCACCTGAGAAAAACATGCTTACAAGTGTCAACATTAAAGTTGGTGAGTTCATAGATTAGTTTAAATATGAATGTAATCCACTGTATATCACAGTACTATGTAAAAATCCCAAAGATTTATAAAGAATGCATGACACATTTTATGTCATCAAAAGTACCAATCTTATCCCAAAGATTTATAAAGAATGCATGACAGATGTAATGTCACCAAAATGTTCCAAGTATGTATGTGTCGGGGGGCCCTGTAGTCCCCAACAATGATCCGACATGTTATAACGTTCGTTTACCTGGTGAGCTAATACACCGAACGGGGGTTGTCAATCCCGAATAGATCTATAATGTTCGTTTACCAAGTGATCGCTAATCACCCGAACAGGGATCCACATCCGAATAGATCATCTTCATACATCGCGCTCACCCTCCAAGTGATTTACAGTTCATGACGCTGTGACGTAGACTTGTATTTACCCTAATTTGGGCAGGGATACAAATAATGCGTATATGTATACTCCCGTTACCGGTGTCCCCTCCAAGAACACCCGGGCAGTAATGTAATTGTTATCAGTTCAATCAGCCTAAGCTAATCTGTAATCATTTCAAATGTAAAGTATGCATTTGTGACCAAAAATGAAGTCAAATAATGTATCCCATAGCGAGCTATGCAAATAAGTATGTAAACCAATTTGTAAACAATCCTGTAAATGCATTTGTAAATAGCATGTTCTCACCCCAAAAATATATGTAAAACCAGTAAAACATGGGGCTATAAACTCACCTTGATCAAAATCCCTTAAAACAATCACATTGTTATAAGATAACTGAGTAAGTATAAGAATTTGTAGACAAGCATGTATCCCCCTCGCGGGTTATAAAGCATTCAAAATATTGAAAAGCGAGGCTATGAACTCACATTGATTAAAGACCACGATCAATTAATCCAATTAAATCACAACTGAATCTGCAACGATCTCGACCACGACCTATAATTATGTCGTTCGATTATAATACACGTATTAAATACGATCAACGATGCGTACATCGTTACCACGAAATCATACATATTTTTATATGTATGCAGTCATATATACATGTGATGAGAAATCCACTTGCGCGTCTTTAAACCTTAACCCTTAGTATATTTTATGAATATATACTATTTTCCGTCCAATCCTAACTTATCTCAATTTCTAAAGCCGATAAGTCTCGCGGCAAAGTAAAATGCCATTACGAACAACTTTCGTGTTTCGCCGGAAGGCTGAAACGGGCTCGAAAGTGCTCGAATCGTTTAATTAATAGATATGTCAGATTTAATATATTAAAAATAACTTATTTTCTATTAAAGTGTATATTCCGATTTCGATCCAGTTTCTTCGTTATTGAGAGTTAGAAGTCCCGTTTTATATCAAAACGTCCGTCAAAATATAATTTGTTATATTTTGTAAATCAAAATATAATTTATCAACATCTCGATTCCCGAATCTTATGTTTCGATTTTTGATATTTATTATTCGGTATAAAAGGTGTCAAGGTCCATTTTTGGTCCAACTCTCGTCTCAAGTATGTCCAATATCTCTTATACATTAATATCAGTCTCGTTTCAATATTTATATCGTATTTTACTTAGACCGCGCAATTTAATATTTTTCATCACATTATATATATATATCGATTAAATGAAACAATTTATATATTTTCGCGTTAATTAAACTCACTTTATTTCGGTGACAACACACTCAAACGCACGCACCCCGGCTTTCGCAGCCAAACCCAACAGCCCCCGGCTGTTTAAACCAAACAAACCAAACGCCCCCATTGTTGCAAACCAACCCCGACAGCCCCTCGGCTGTCCCGGCTTTTCGACAGCCAAACAAATAAACAAACACCCCTTGGTGTTAAACCCAGCCCGACAGCCCAACCCCCCCGGCTGCCTACCCGAACCATACGCACCCCCGAGGTGCGAGACCAACTCGACACACCCTCCCGGCTGTTTCGCAGCCAACACACTCATGTGATAACAACAAAACCACTCACACCCGAGTGGTGCGGCTGTCCCACCACACGCACTCTCGTGGTGTTATAACCCTCAAAACCAAACGCACCCCCAACGTTGGTAAAGAACACAGTCATAACCACCAGAACCAAACCCGACTCATTCCCGCAGTCACGACCCAACTCAAAACAAACACCCCGTAGCTGTTAACCTCAACCCGACCCCTGCTGTCCACAACACGCACGACAACCCTTGTCCCGGTTGCCTTCCCGACTCCAAACGCACCCTCACCGGGTTTTATACCCGGCTGTTACCACAAACCAAACGAACACCCCTCTTGCTTATAACCTTAACCCGAACGCACCCTTAGTGTTTATACTAAAACCACACGCACCCTTCTTGTAAAAACACAACCAAGCGCACCCCTTATGGTGCTAGCCACACAAACAAACGCACCCTTTTTATAACCACACGCACCCCACGGTGGCTGTGGTGGTGGCGTGGGTTCGGTGGTGGTGGTGGTGGTGTTATAAGGCGCGTGAAGGAGAGTGAGTTGGTGGATCGGATAGATCGGTGGATGGGGAGTCTTTTTGGTCTTCGCCGGATATGTCCGCCGGAAAAGTTTTCCGGCGGCGGCGAGTGGTGGCCGGCGGCGGGAGGTGGTGGCCGGATATTGGGGAAGAAGATGAGTGGGAGAGAGATATATAAGTGTGTTATAAGTTTGTGTGTGTGAGTAAAAGATGGAAATGAAAATGAAATGTGTAAGATTTATATATATATAAAACCAAGTGGCAAGTTTATAATAGTTGAGGGGTTAAAGTGTAACATTTTTATTATAGTTTTTATAATTAACGGTTCGGGACTCGTTTGAGCGACTTAACGGTCGATTTAACGCGCGAAACTTGCGCCATCGTTTTTCAAATCATTTTTCCGATAAAAATGAGTATTCGCATGATAATATTTCATAAATATTTTATAACATTTAATAAAATATCCGTTATTCATTTTATGAACCGGTTTCGCTCCGTCCGAAATAAAAATGGATTTCAACTCGAATAGTCGCGTTTTCAAAAACGCTTTTAATTAAAAATGATGAATAATTTATTTAATATTTTTATTAAATAAATACTGATAACTAAAAACAAATTTAATTGTTTTTGTGTGTCCGCGTTGTATATTGTTCGAATAATGTTTGCGGTGCTGTTTTAGCCCTTTTCGGCTCGTTTCCAGGTCTCGGGCAAAACTAAAAAGTTGTCAGGAATGTCATTCCACGTCAAATTGCTTTAGAGTCCGAGTCGTGAAAACGTGATTTAGATGATCGTTCTTATAAGTCAAGCCAGACCCTAAAAGTCAAAGATTGAAATCGTCATTCTAAATTCGAAAATTCTCGGATGTTACAATCACCTTCGATTTTTTAACAAGGTCACTTCAACGTTTAGACATCCAGAAGTTCCGAACACTTCGATAAAGTTTTTTCTTTTTCCTTTCTCTCTAGACGGTGAAGCCCGAAATTGGTTAGACAAGGAACCTCCAAGATCAATTCTCACCCCAAAATGGGGGCGACCTTGTTTCAAAATATCATAAAACCAATACTTCCCACCTTTCTAAAACCCACTTACTACCGGAATGGAAGATATTACTTTTTAACAAAAACCCAACGAAGCCTTTAACGAGAATGGGTAAACGTTTAAAGTTTTAAGGGCTCCTTGTCAATGTTCCTCTCCATGGCTTTTCGGAACTCCACCAACTCGAATACTTTTTACAATTCTTTGGAATTCAAACGATCAAGAGGCCCTTAGATTCTGCTAGCATCTTTTTCGAGCAGGTGGTAATTTTTAGACAAGATGCCTTCAAGAAGGTTTAGCGATTATTGAAAGCAACGTCAAAAGTTCGTTATTCCGAAGTCGTGCTAATGATTAAAGGTGGTACGGATGCTCTCTTTTCTAATTCTTCACCTTTAATAATACTTTCGATATACAAACAAATAACTGTTTCTCGAGGGATAAGATGACTATCACGATGAACAAGATGTGAATGAAATGAAAGCTTTAGTTGTATACTCCGCACCCGTCAACAGTAGTTGAGGAAGTTTGTGTCACTTGTGGATCCGGAATCACAACTTTAACCTTTGTCCGTTAACTCGAGGTGGAAACGATTTTCCCATTTTTCATGACAACATCCAACAATTTCAACAAACCGCAGCCGTTGGTAATTTTCTCCAAAGAAACCAACATTCCAATTTGGCAAGTCAAATGAGACCACCGGGTTTCAATCAACCGAATGTTCAAAGCAACCAAGGAAACCAAAACCGATATCAAGGAACCAATTCTAATTTCAACCAAAACCGTGGAGGAAATTTTAACCAAAACTGTAGGAACCCGTTTAACACTTCCACTTCATAACCCGAACCACGAAACAAGAAAAGAGAAGAGAGAGAGAGACGAAATAGAGAGAGAGTAGAGAGAGAGTTGAGAGAGAAATAAGAAAAAGAAATTTAGATTAATGAAAAAGATTAGATATTTTGTAAAATAAAATATCTATATATATATTTAGATATTTAGTAAATATCTAAATATATATATATACCCCTACACATTTAATGTGACGCGCGGGATATTTAACTAGGACCCGGGCTCGGGTTTTTGTTTGGGATTAAACCCGAAACATATACAATATTAGATTATCTATCGAGCCCGATTCCCGATAATATTTAATTACAACATTAACTAATTAAAGACCGAAGCTCCATCGTAGAGTGACCGAGCTTCCTTGTTCGACTCAATAAATTGAGGCTAACAAAAACCGTCCTAACAATCAAGGAGCCGTTTACCAAGCACCACCATATCAACCACCAACTCAACCTTTGGTTAATCAAGCTTTACCTCCCGTTTCACAAACTCAAGGAGTGTCCAAAACAGATTTTGAAAGTTATGCTAAAGCAAATGATGCGAACATGAATAACTTGCAAATGAAGTTGGATAATTTTCAAAGAAACCAAAATGATTTTCAAAGAGTTTACAGTGATTCTCAAAAGAAACAAGATGATTTTCAGAAAATGATGCTCAGTTTCATGCAAAGCTATCACACCAACCAACCTTCAAGTTCAAGCTCTTTACCAAGCAATACCATTCCAAATCCAAGAAACGAAGCCAAGGCAATTACAACTCGTAGTGGTGCCTCATACGATGGACCTCCGATTCCACCGCCGGTGGTGGAAAAGGAAAGTGAGGTGACAAAGGATACGGAGCTACCGAGCACCGAAGACATCCAACCTCCTCCATTGGTCCAAGAACAAACCAAAGACAAAGAACCAATCGAAGAACCTTCTTTCATTACCAAACCTAATTTGCCTTACCCATCGAGACTCAATAAACAAAAGATTCGTGAAAAGGATGATATCCTAGCTTCAAAGTTTATGGAAATCTTCCGTAATCTTCACTTTGAGCTAAGTTTCACGGATGCTCTCATTCATATGCCAAAGTTTGCTCCGATGTTTAAAAAGATGTTAAACAACAAAGACAAGTTGATCGAGCTGACCAAAACGCCGTTGAATGAAAATTGTAGTGCGGTTGTCCTTAAAAAGCTTCCAGAAAAGCTAGGTGACCCCGGTCGATTTCTCATTCCATGTGATTTTTCAGAGTTTGATAGTTACTTAGCCCTTGCCGATTTAGGTGCTAGTATCAATCTTATGCCTTTATCCATTTGGAAAAAACTTCAACTCCTGGGCCTAACCGAAACAAAAATGGTTTTAGAATTAGCCGACCGTACAATTTCCAAACCAACCGGTGTAGCTGAAAATGTTTTTGTCAAAGTAGGGAAGTTTTACTTTCCCGCCGATTTCGTTGTTCTTGATTTTATAGCCGATCCTCGAGTACCATTGATACTCGGGCGACCCTTTCTTAGGACGGCTCATGCTTTAACCCAAACCAAGGAGATTATTCACCCGGAATTCAAAAAGATCTTAAAGTTGTTGAACCAAAGAAGTCTTCAGTCGAATATGCTACTTCTTATGAACCAAAAAATTAGGGCTTTAGTTTTTCGGCACTTTTTCTTTGCTTAAGTGAAATTTTAGTTTAGTCCATTTGCTTAATAGCTTCGTTTCCATATTTGTTGTTTATTTTTAATATCTTTCCAAATC
>BQNB010007170.1:0-94519 GCA_026074375.1 Tanacetum coccineum | reverse complement strand
GGGGTTGTGACCCTAAGAGCGTTGGTACGCGCTGGTGATCAGACTAGCGGGGATGCTAGGTCTGGGTACATTATTAGCGGGGATGCTAAGTCATGGGTGAATCGCATATATTCACTGTCATATAGCACAATTGTCCAACTAATTGAAAATATTAGCACAACGACTAGGTTTAACATTATTGTTGACGTTTTCGAGTATCATTTTCAGGTGATGTTAATGATCGTTAGAGTATGGTGCTTGTAGCAGACTTTAGAGAATTCTGTAGGAATCTTGCTTGAAAAGTCTTGCTTCAGATGTACGCTTTGAATTTGGTTTTCTTGAGGATCGCAATAAGATTTTATGGACCCTTGCGTGGGCTTAAGCTTGTAATAATTGGCGACTATGTACCGTGTTCTTGATTTGGGACATCACTCAAGGTTTCATTGAGGTTGATGGTCATCATGACACTATTCATTTATGTATTTTAGATTTCTCTATTTTGTATCTTGTGTTGTGATTGATCATTACGTCGCATTCCCGTGTTTCCGCCGCTGACTGGGTGTGACATCAAGGTTGTCTATAAAGGACATGGGGGAGGCTGATGTTATCCTGGGTATAAGGATTAAAGATGAAAGTAATGGAATAGCAATTCCTCAATCTCATTATATTGAGAAGGTACTGAAGAAATTTAATTACTTTGATAGCACTCCAGTAAGTACTCTTATGGATGCAAGTGAGAAGTTGATGCCCAATAATGGTCAGGCTATATCTCAACTTGAGTATTCTAGGGTGCTTGGCTGCTTAATGTATGCCATGACTTGTAAAAGGCCTAACGCTTCATTTGTTGTGGGTAAACTGAGCAGGTATAATAGTAATCCTAGTACTCAGCACTGGCAAGTAAGTCATAGGGTACTGAAGTACTTGAAGAAAACCATGGACTATAGATTGGTGTATACTGGTTGTCCTTCAGTATTGGAAGGTTACACTGATGCAAGTTGAATCAGCAACACCGAAGACAATTCGTCTACAAGTGGCTGGGTATTCCTGCTTGGTGGTGGTATAATTTCTTAGGCTTCTAAGAAACAAACTTGTATCACTAGTTCAACAATAGAATCTGAATTTGTGGCTTTAGCAGCTACTGGTAAGGAAGTTGAATGGTTGAAAAACTTGCTCCTTGAGATTCCATTATGGGTCAAACCTATAGCACTTATTTCTATCCGCTATGATAGTGCTGCTACATTGGCAAAGGCTTATAGCCATATGTACAATGGGAAGTCTAGACACTTAGGTGTTAGACATAGCATGATTCATGAGCGGATCACGAATGGGGTGGTATCTTTAGAGTTTGTGAGGTCTCAACAAAACTTAGATGATCACTTGACGAAGGGACTGGCTAGAGACTTGGTTATAAAGTCTGCTGAAAGGATGGGATTAAAGTCTAACTAAGTCACTGAATGCTAGGATACCCAACTCCCTGCTGAGGAAACTTGACAGCTGAGTTCAATGTGGAAAGCTGAACGTTCAGTAGACTGAAGCACATGTATTTACGTATCATCCCAAAGATGTGCTTGGAACATGCTGATAAAGGAGGATGAAAATTTTAACTTCTCAATGGTTAATTTATTTGAAAAAGTGCTTAGCATGAGCATGAATAAAGAGGAACCACATATGTAAATGTTGAGGTTTTTCCACTTCAAGGAGCATGGACTTTGGCTCTTAAGACATTTATAAATTGGATATGGACACATGTCTTATATAGTGTCAGGAGTTTCTTATGTGTTTGAAAACTTGTGTGTTTTTATCTTCAGGTATTCAAATGGGTTGAAGGGTTCAATTCTTAGAACACCGTAATTCTCGAATATTTGAACGTTGTAGTTACTAATATGGAAATTCAATCCTCGGGACATTTTCATTTATGCACTTGTTTGTTTATGTTTGATTTTTCCGTGCAAAGGTATTGTACTAAATTGGGGAGGATTGTTGGAAATTTAGTTCAATGAGGGTTCAGTTCATACTGGTTAAGGAACTGTAGGTACGAAGTGTACTCCTATAGGTCACTGAACACCCTGACTCTAATAGTGGTTAATATGGAATTCATGTCACTGATGATCTTCAGTGAGTAACTGTGGACTGAAGGATAGTCATTAGTTTGATGGCTTTAGCTTTGGACTCCCTTGAGGAGAAAGCTGAAGGATACCATCAGGAGTAATCCATCAGAGGAAGTATCCTCAGCGGGTTAAATCATCAGTGAGTCTTTTCAGTATTGAACCTTTAGCTTGTATCCTCTTCAGTGAGTTAGCTGAATGTTCAGGATGTTGAATGAATAACTCATTAATATGAATTTAATGACTTGTAACTGTTTAATCGTTTCATATGGTAAGTTACAATCACATTTAATGACTACGTTTAATATGGTCATTGTAACCACTATTCCTTAATTAAAGGAGGTTAATTATAGATGTAATTATATCTCATATAATCTCTCCATATTCCTTTGACTAGGGTTTTGAGTATTCTCCTAATAGGAGATCACATAACTGCATGAAATAGAAGACAAAAACATAAACACATAGAAACGCATGGTTCTTGATCTGTGCCTAGAACAAGAACAAACACTTGGTTTTATCCAAAGGAGGTATTCGTGATACCCAGGCATAGGGTCGAATAATCTTTTTTGAAAAGTGATCACACGACTTCAAGTGATATCCGGTAACCATCTTTGGTAATTAGCTAGACTATTGATCACTTCACCCGGTGTTAGGACACACAACAACCAACAATATATAATAGATTTTACAAGTGTCTGGCAAGTTTGGACATTGTAAAATGCCTCTATTGTTAATATGTAATTTAAAGTACTCAGATAGTGGAACTATACATCAGATCTATAAATGAATTGAAAAATTGGGTATGTTCATCTTCGTTTATCTTTATTGTGTTCTTCGTGAGTACCTTCAAGTACTCTAAATTTTCATTGTCGATCAACTTGATCTTACATTTAAAACAAACAAATTAAAATAGTTCCTAGTTTATTAATCTGACTCGTAATCTCAATCATATCTCACGTCCCAAAATTCCAAAAGAATTCTTCATCATCAAACTTGTTTTTTGCCTAATTTTTTCCTCCGTGCTTTTTCATCCATTGCTGCTTCTTCTAATGTTTCTCTTAAGGCTTCTTCATCTAGATGTAGTTGATGTAGCTCTTTTTCAGTAAGATATAAATCACATATCTCATGTGTCAGTGATGACGAACCAACTATATGGGTTTTGTGACTGGTAAGTCGTAATTTTCTAGTAGCCAAAGTAACTTTAGGCATTACGGTTTGTTTTTCTATTTTTTTTTTTTTTTTTTTGCCGCCTTTTTGGTACATAGAAAGATTCTGCTCGTAATCTTTATCAGATCCTTCTTTTAAGAATGTGTCGATCAAAGCACGGCTCTCTTGTGGAATTTCATTACATTTCTCGTATGCTTTTCGAAGATCGTCTTTAGCTGTGACATAGCATTTCAAATTGCCAAGGCCAAATCCAAATCGCTTTTCCGATGAACCTTATCTTCGTCAATTAGTTTATGAACTAAAGCTTCGACTTTATCGTCGGTTTGTGGAAGCGAACACGCCATTTTAAAAAGTGGATGAAAGTTAAAAATAAAATGTATGTGTTTTGTGTTCAAAATGGTATAAAAAGTGAGATTTTAATAGTGAAGGAGGATTATTTAATTTTTTTTTTAATTTAATTAAAAAGGGGGAACGGTAACATTTTTTTGGTTTGTATATGTTCCATTTACTCGGTCGTGTATGAGACCAAAAGAATGAAAGGTCGGAGGGGGGGAGGCGTCTGGTTTGTTTCATGTAATGGGGAGGGACGTGTTCCTAGCGTGCCACTTAGGACGACCGACCGAGTAAATCGGTCCCAAACGTTCAGCCCTAAAAACAACAATATTAAGAGCCTCAGTATCATAACTTAGGCAACACCAAGTATTTTGCTGCCAACGTCAGCGCCACATCAGCATAACACCAACACCAACACCACTCATTTTATCATAACATCACTCACCTCTTTATTTTCATAAAACCTCCTAAACAATTATTTCATTCATTTAACAAACTAACAATTTCATTCATAATTAAACATACAAATTACATTAAAAAAAACACATTACGGAATTAAAAAAAAACATTACGAAAAAAAAAAAAACATTACGAAATAAAAAAACATTACGAAATAAAAAATAACATTACGAAAAAAAATACATTACGAAATTAAAAAAAAACTACTCGTCTTCGTCTTCGTCGTCCTCATTCACCAAATCCATTTTTCATTTTGTTTTTGATCAATTTTTTTTGCTTCTTGATCCAATAGGCGACGTCTTATCGTCCAAATCCTTGGGTGCTAAAGTAGCTAGAAACATCAACTCCTCCAACCGCATTAGTGTGCGGTCTTTTTCGGCTTGAGCTTCGAAAGCCCTTTCGGCGGCTTCCCGTTTCAGACGAAGCTCCTGCTCCATTAGCTCCCCAAAACCTGTCATGCTTTTGTGACCTTCCGACATTATTATCTTCGGAAACGGCCACGTAACATGTTGCAAGCAATTCTTCTTCGACCGGTAGCCAACGGCCCGCTGCTACCTAGGATTAAAGGCTCTGTGGGCCGTCTTCAACATTTTTTCCCTTTCGGGCCATTTTTTTTTTGCGACCGCCAGCCTTTCTTTTTTTTTGACGAATCGACTTTTGAGGTTGAGTGAGTGTTTGGGAAGATTCTGAGTGGAATGATGGTGGGTTTTGTTGTAGATTATCTAAATCACGATTTAGTTTGTGATTGTTGCCATCGAAAAAAAGCTTGTTTTTTGTCTTGTTGTATTGTTGAAACTGTTCCCGAGCGTCATCGACCCGGTGAGGAAATCATGAAACAGTTGTTGGGAATACATACATTTTTTTTTTGATTGCTAAAAAGATGTATGTTTGTATTTGAAGAGTGGTGAATTTGTATGTGATTTTGTATTTGGTAATGTGTTGTATATATAGTGAGTTGAGTGAGGGGGTAAAATGATTTTTTTTTTAAATCAGCCGTTTTAGGGGGTAAAATGAAAAAATTTTAATTTTTTTTTTAATAAATACTAGCCGTTAGGGGCTAAAATGAAACATTTCAAAATTGGGGGGAAAGAGTAAAATTTAAATTCTAGCCGTTAGGGGGTAAAATGAATTTTTTTTTTAAAAACCACCCCAACGCGCGTTGGCCGGCCAACGCCGAGCCCAACGCCGTTGGGCAACGCGTTGGTGGGGTGTAGTAACGCCGGACAACGCCGGCCAACGCCGTTGCCGGCGTTACTACACCGAGTGCTCTTAGGCAACAAAAGGCCAGTGGTACGGATTATTCGAGTACAAATCACTGAAAGAATTATAATAGTTTAGCTACCCACAGCGAAACAGGTTCTTTTCTAGGCTTCCAGATGCAATGAATTCATACACCAAAAGGCGATAATCTTCCTCACAACAGTATCCAATAAGCTTCACAAGCTTTGGGTGTTGCAGTTGTCCTAAATAAATCACTTCTGCCTTGAGAATTAGATATGAAAATAAATACACGGTTCAAGAACGTATACATTCATCACGTGATGTATGCTAAACCAGGAAACATGTTTGGAAGCACATACCAGCCATTTCCTATCACCTTGAATTCCTTCTAGATCAAAAATATTTTAGTAGTTTCGGATCCCATCTAAACTCGACAGAAACGGGAGGGTTTGGTTTAATTCTACTTATGAAT
Source organism: Tanacetum coccineum (assembly GCA_026074375.1). Classification (NCBI taxonomy): domain Eukaryota; kingdom Viridiplantae; phylum Streptophyta; class Magnoliopsida; order Asterales; family Asteraceae; genus Tanacetum; species Tanacetum coccineum. Next base: position 88,780 of record BQNB010007170.1, on the reverse strand, counting down.
GATGAAACCATAAATTATATTTATAGATTTGAAATGTCGGTGAATATGATACATATTGCAGTTCGAATATTTGCTATGACGAACATATAGTTCCATCAAACTGGGAACGCTTCAAACTTATTATTTCTTTTCATCACAAGCCTCTTTTGTCTGCAGGATATTTGAAACCTGCATATCTTGATTTACATGATGTGGGGCAGCATAAAACACAATAAAGACCAACTAAAATAAATACAAATGTGTTTGGGAATTGGCGGTCTCATCTGAAGAAATTTAAGACTGGCTCGGCTTACTATCGCTATGCCTAGGTCGTTCCATTGGGGGACGAATCTTGGACTTCCATTGGCTCAAATATGAATCATCTAGTTCATTGGAATGGCTTGATTAAGAAGTTTAAGTCCAAATTATCCAACTGGAAAGCCAATTTACTCTCCATCGGTGGTAGATCAACTCTTGTAAATGCGATATTGGGGAGCATTGGCATATATTACATGTCGATATTCAAGGTTCCAGAAAATATTTTATCAGATATTGAAAGTCTGCGTGCCAAGTTCTTTTGGGGAGGGGATACAGAATCCAAACGCATAATCTGGATAAAATAGGAAACGGTTTTAGCTTCCCATGCAAAGGGTGGTTTGAACATCGGTAGTTTGAAGGCTTTCAACCTAGCTCTTCTCCAAAAGTGGCGTTGGAGGTTGGCTAACAACCCGAACATGTTATGGGTTCAAGTCATTAATGCTATTCACGGGGAGGATGCGGGTTTTGGCCATGATCGTTGTAAAACAAACGGTGTGTGGAAAAAAATTGTTGATTTCATCACTCAGTTACATTCGAGTGGTATTATTCCTTTAGAAACTTTGAGACATAAGTTGGGATGTGGGGCGAAAGTTCGATTATGGAAATATACTTGGATTGGAGATACAACTCTCATGCAACGTTATAACAGATTATTTAGGCTAGATCCGGATCCAAATTGTGTTGCTATTGATCGGTTCGTGAATGGGGAATGGAATCTGATTTGGTCTAGACCAATTGTTTCTGGCTGCAACTTGGATCATCTCGTTAGTTTGAATACCGAACTCGAGCAGATTTCAAGTTTTAGTGGTCAAGACAACCTGATATGGAAGCTTGGTGGCAATGACTCTTTCACGGTAAAAGAAACGAGTGAGCATATTGATGATAGCATTCTTCCGACGCTTGATGCTCCTACTATTTGGTGTAAAAGTATTCCGAGAAAGGTTAACATCTTCTTATGAAGATTACGATTGGATAGACTCCCTATGCGTCTAAATCTCTCGAAACGGGGTTTGGATATTCAATCTATAATGTGCACGTTATGTTCAAACGGTATAGAATCAAACGATCATATCTTTTATACATGCGAAGTGGCTACAAGCATTTGGCGCCTCGTCAGTGTTTGGTGTGATATGCACTTCCCAAATATGTGGTCGTCCTCAGCATGGGCATCTTGGATGGATAGTCTCCGGATTTCATATGATTACAAGAATCGAATTCAAGTGATTGTGGCGGCTACTTGGTGGACCGTTGGAAGTAATGGAAATACATTACGTTCATTCAACTCTCAAAAAATGAGGAAATGTGACTTGTTTGATAATATTAGGCTCTTTTCTTTTACTTGGTTAATTGGTAGAAGTTCTAATTGTTTAGCTTGACATAATTGGCTTAAAAAACCGATGCAATTTTTCTCTAGCTTTATAATTCTATATATTTTTGTTGTTAAAAAAAGATAATACAAAAAACAAACTAACCACTTTAATTTGTAGATTACTATAAATTAACGTTTGAAGCGTGAAAAGACAACATTTAACATTCGTATTCTTATTGAACAAGTGGATTTACATTAGTCCAAATCTAGAGCCCGAACAGAAAAACCAAAATAATCGAAAATCGAAATCAAACCGAACCGAAAATAACTAAACCGAACAAATAACCAAACCGAATATGCCAAAACCGAACTGAACCGAACTACATACTCAGTTTTCGGGTTGGATATGGGTTTGACAATCTGAACCGAAAACCGAATTTATATAAATAAATGATATTTTTTCAATATATTTTATATGTATAATAAAAGACTAATAAATTTTATTTTAATATAAAAAAAGTACTTTTTATGCTTAAAATAATGTTATTTTGCTAAATATCTATGTTATTATTATTATTTTTTTAAATAAATTAGGTAATTCGGGTTAACCCGAAAACCAAACCGAATTCAAATTCGGTTTTCGGTTCGGTTGAACTCCAGTTCGGTTCGGTTCAGTTTTCGAGTTGACCCAAAAATTTTTAACCGAATTAACCGAACAACCCGATATAACCGAACCGATCAACACCCCAAAACGACAGTGACCTTTAGGAAATAAGAAGTTAACATGGTCTTAACCGATATCCCCTACTTTGTTGATTCAATCTTTGTCTTTCCAAAGCTGTTGTATGCACGAAGAGCATTAGACTGTATAAATACTCAAGTTACTATACGAAATCAAAAAGTATATTACACAGTGCAAAGGTAGACCGTATAATTTGCATAAACTCATGTACGTTTGCTTACATTATACTAAACAAACAATTTCAAGTAAACACATACTTAATAAATGACTAGTTGCATTAGTGAATAAGACAAAATAGGATTAATCATAAATAGAAATAATCTTTCCATATCTTATCAAATCTAGCAAATCTTTTCATTTTAATGTTAAGAAATACTTTGATTCTAAAAGCTTGTACTAAATCAGATATTTAAGTACAATTAGGAAATTTTGTAAAGATTTTTTATTAACACAAAGTGACAAAAAAATGGGCATGACAACCCACGAATCCACCAAAATACAAAGACGGATCCGTCATCAAAGGATCTGTGTGATTCAAAATTTGAATCAACTTTTGCCTCTATAAATAGAAGCTAAATGTTTTCATTTAAACTAACCCTTTTCCAACCTCTCTCTAGTATATTGAATTTATCACTTGCATTCATTCATTTTTTAATCATTACACTTGTTATATAATCCATTACAAGATGGATACAAAACATTCTTCTCTTTCTAGTGAAGAACACAAGGAAAATCTCTAAAGTTTCAAGTATTATTAGTTTAGTTTAGTTATTCATCACATGTTGTGATATTTCAACCATCATCATCCATATTGTGTGAATAAACTAGTTGTGTGACTGTATTCGTAATATTAATTTTTTAACCTCAAAATTTACATAGTGAAGTTTTGGTTAGTTTTACCTCGAAGTAGGACTCGGTATTAGCTTTGTACCAGAAAAAGTGTAAGTGACGTTTTACGGTTTTCTCCGCCTAAGGGGAGCTTGTTGACATAGTGAAGAGACTCTCGATTTGGGTACTCAAGGAGTGGAGTAGGTATAAGAAGAGCTTCATAGCCGAACCACTATAAATCATCGTGTCTTTTGTTTGATCTTTCCTCCTCTTTACCTTACTTACATAGTGCATACATTCATTGTTTATTGCATTGCTAATCATCTACATACATGTATTTAGTTTTACATAAAGAACACAATCTAAAGTTTTTAACTTTAAAACGACAAAAACTATTCAACCCCCCTCCCCCCCCTCATTTCTAGTTTCTACAATAAAATTAAAAAACCGACTAAGTGTTATAGACTGGTTACACAGATCTTGAAGAGTACAGCGCGTCAAAGGTAAACTGATGGACATGGGATGCCAAACACATTAGATGAATTAAAAAGCAACACATAGCATTCAAACACAGAAAAGCTAAATAACATAATAAATAAAATAAACCAAATAAAAGCTTTTGAGTACAATAACTTAATAAAATGGTTAATTCATGAATCTGTCATGCCTAACACGTCAAATGGAAAACTGAAACTTATAATAACTCCTTATGGTGAATTTTGAACTTGTGAAAGATCTCCAATCCATTCCAAAAAAATATAAACCTGAAAATTTTCTACTTTTTAAGTACATTAAATGAAACTAACACATTTAACCCCAATAACCCATTCCACTTTTTAGCTTAAACTATTTATTAGCCAATTTAAGATTGAGCGTGACTAAAATGAGCTCATTATCATGCAAATACAATACTGTTGCCAGCCTATAGCAGAAAGTGTGAAGCTAATAAGTTAAATGTTAAAGGCATGAATATGTACCAGTTGACTGTAAGATCATAATACATACTTTATCTCGAATAGTATGCCAAAACTTAAAAAAGATACCGACCTACCTAAAACCATATGTCTTATATGGCATTGAACAACTTCGGTGTACAATAACCATAACAAAATTAGGTCATGTGTTTTAATATACTAGACTATACCCGCGCATAGCGGCGGAAATTCATAGCGCAATAATTAATGATAATGCGATATTAACGTAAGTGTATTCGTGTATCGTAAAATAGAACGAGACAAAGAATCAAAAAGAAATTGCGAACGCGTCGTAAATGCGATAAATAATTATTAACATTATCAAACAATATATAAAAACTGAAAGTGAAAACTGAAAGAGAAAACATTACATTAATAATAGGATAAAAAGACTATAGGTTAATCAACGAAAAAAATAATAAAAGTTTGAATCGATTTAAGTGTATATGAAATATGTAGTCATGATTAACTATCATCACACCTCTTATTCTATTTTGTTTTTCTTTTTAATTTGAATCTAATATGCAACGATAACTCATGTAATCTTTGATGTTAATATTAAAATTTCTTATAATTTTTATGCATTAATAAGTATGAAAGTTGATATAAACTATGAAATAAAATTGTTGTAAGGTTTTTTTATAATAAAAAGATTTCAAGCATATTATTGACTAATTAAATAACTAATACAAATTCTTTGCTTCAATATATAGGGAAACCAAAGGTAGCAACCTAAAAAATGCATCAAATATGAAAACGTGAATCAATAATTAAATATATGACCAGTACAATCAAAATACAATATATGAAATATTTTTGGCTTAATCACATGCTAGACGCAATAATAGCATCCAATGGATTGCGGCAAAGCTATGACCATAGATTAAAAACCGTTAGTCCATTTTTACAGTTTTTCAAATGAACCTCAACACTATTACAGTACAACATTGAATATCAAAAAAGGATGAGCAAGGAGTTAATATAATAAACAATTAGAATAAACTTGTACTTAAGTAAAATAGTACTGATTAACTCTATGGAAATTTTGGACAACCCTCATTGTCTTCTAGATTGTTTTTAGCATGGTTAAACCTTCTTTAGTCTTCTAGTTAGTTAACCGGTGTAAAAAAACCCGGTGTACACACAAACATTTCGCGCAACATTTTTGGCAGAAGAACATGCATGACTTGTGGTATTGTGTTTTGCTACATCTCCAAATGCATTCTCCACCACACTTTGTTCATTTGGGCACAAACCAGACAATTGTAGCAAACAATTTAAAGTTATCAAAATCACGACTAAATTAATTAGTCAATTGCGATGCATATATTGGATATAAGATAAGACATAGGAACTTATGAGAGCTTACTAAACTTCCAGGTCCAAATCCATCGCGATGTCCCTTATTAGTAGAGACCATGAAATAAAGCAATAAAAGAACAAATTTATGAATAAAAATAAGAGATTACAATGTACTTACCTCAAGATCATCATCAACATCTCTTTGATTTTTCATTTCTAATTCCATCTACTTTTATGAATTATTGAAAATGAAAAATGAAAATGAGGATTACGGTGTTTATATAAGATATGTTTTGGAAAGTATCAAATTTAAAGAATGTTATTTTTCTACACGATTGACATACAATTGACATTAGCATAGACACTTTCGAATTTTATCAAATCAATCAACTAATCAAATCATTCCTACATTACTACATATAAGTTTTAATGCACAATAGTAATGGACAATAGTTTCCCTTGATACTTTGCATGTCCAGCTCCTATCCTCTTCATACTATGCATATGTAGTTGACAATAGTAATGGACAATAGTTTCTCTTAATAGTTTTCATTTCCAGCCGTGTAATAGACAATTGATTGCTAGTAAATCAACACACGTAATTATAAAATATAATATGATAGAAAATTACCAAATTACACTTGAGGACAAAGGTAAAAAGGAAAATCTTCACAAATATATATAATATAATACGTATATTAACCGGGAAGTATGATTCCCGGGTCGTTATTCCCCAACGATTTATAAAATTGAAACCACGTTTGATGTTCGGACAATGATTTGAATTGAAAACAAAGATTGATTTGATTTTTTTACTTCTACAATTTAAAATAAGCAAATGATAACAATTAAGCACTAAAACAAATAACGGGAAAATCAAACTTTAAATAAAAACGCAAAACGGAAACCCTAAACGGCAGTTAAAAACCCTAAATTTCTAAAATTAAACCTAAATTGAATTTTTCTTTTTAAATAGACTTTAATTGACTAAAAAGCAATTTTAAAGAAAACTAGAACAAAAACGGAGTTAAATGAGCTTTAAAAAACGAAAAATGAAAACGGGAACGAATCCCGTTCTTTAAAAAATATAATTTTGCACCCTACGAAAGCAAAACTAATTTTCCTAGAAACATAATGATAAAAGAAAATTTAAGAAAAAAGAAAATTATTTTTTTGATTATTTTTCTATTTTTTATGATTTTTTTAAGTTTTAAACTAAATTAAATGTTTAAAAATAATAAACGATAATGAAAAATTACGAAAAATTCCCAAAAAGTCCTAAATGTGATGAGAATCCTAGAAAAAATAAGCTTGTGGTCACAGCTTAATGAATAAGCTTCAGAATAAGCTAAAACAGCTTATAAAGCTTAAAAGGGAAAATGGGTATAAGAATTAAATGTTGCAAGGGAATAACGAAAAAGACCCCAGGGCGCGTTGGTAGAGAGGTGTGTGATGTGTGTTATAAAAGGGTAGAGGGTGTTGAGGTCGGGGGTTCGAGCCTTGCTCACCCCCGATTTCTACCTTCCCCCTTCTTTTTTTTTGAAAACTTATAAAAGCAAAGTTGTAAATAAGCTAAAAATAAGCACTTTTAATGAAAGAATTTTTTTAATGAAAAGCCCTAAATAAGCTGTTAAACAGCTTAAAACTTGACAGAAACACTTAAATTCATTTTTTGGTTCTTTTTCTAAATTTAATAAGCTTAAAAACTAAGTTAAGCAATCCCTATGACTAATTAAGCTAAATTTAAGCTAAACCTAAACTAATAAGCTAAATTTGACTAGAAAAGAACAAGCAATAAGCTATAAAACTAGATTAAGCACTTAATGAAACTTGAGACCCAAACAGTCCCTACAGGGATCTTTGAGCTTATTTTTAGATAAGCTCTTGGATCCATATGGGGAATTGGCTTTTGCAAGCTTATTCTATAACTAATAAGCTTTCTAAAAATGCTTCTAACAATGATTTTGAAACAAATTAGCTTAATGAAAAAGCACTATGAAAACAGACTTAAGACTTAAATCATGCTGAGTTTTACTTTGAAAATGAAAAGACAAAAGGGAATTTTGCAACTTAAATTTAGATGACAAAATAAGCTAGAATTTAAAAACTAATTGCAAACTTGTAAACTATGATATATAAGCTACTTTTATGCTGAAAATTAAAACCTAACACCTATTTTATCCTACTGAAAATGAAACTATAAAATGACCTTTATGCTTTTAACATTGCTGATGCAGTTGACATTAGAATGACCAAAACTTAGAAACTTGTAAATTCAGACCTAAGAACCTTCTTACTACTCTATTTCAACACTTACCTAAATACAAATAAAGCAATTACAAAAGCTAGAACTGAATTGAGCTATTTAATGCAAAAGAATCTTAACAGATTTGAACTATAGGAAATTTAAATTATGAAAAACTTATAATTCCTAACTTAGCTTTAAAAAAAATTACTCTAACAAGTTTATTTGATAGTTCAATACCTAAGGCCTAGACCAAAAGGGCACAAACATTTTTAACTTGTGGTTAACATTGTTATGCCAAACACCCATTTAACTAAACTCAAAACCATATTAGCTTATGAAAATGAAATTAAGAGCTTAAATCCTAAATACCAGATAACAAATAGCTTATGACAAACCTAATGAACTTATATTAATAAGCAAATAAGCCAGAGACAAAGAACTAAGAACTATGTTAATATTTTTGAGTTTTTATGACAGATTTGAGATAAAATGAAGCAAACTATGATTTAAGCTATATTAATCAAAAACAGATAATCAAACTTATTCAAATAGCATAAAAAGATAGAAATAATCACTAATAAGTAAGAAATAAGCAAAAGTTAAGCACTATTAAGCTATGAAATTAAGACAGAAAAGGAAATAAGAAACTTACCAAAGCCTTAGCTAAACAAAGGCAAATCAATGCTCAAATGAGCTGTCTACAAGCTCTAGCTTATCAATGATAAGCTAGTAAAAGTCCTTATGAGCTCTTCCATGGTTAGCTCATCTTCTAAAAAAACTCAAAATCCAATAAGCCAAGGTATTAAGCTGATTTTTAGATTTAAGTATATTAAGAGCTTATTAATAGCTCAATTTGAGCTTAGAGACTCAAATAGCTTATACGAGCTTATTAGGAGCTTATGTAACATTAAAAGCTTATTAAACAAAGTTTTAAGTGAATTTAAGAAAAGCAAATACGAATTCTATTAATGAAAAAGTTGAGTACAAATCTGAAAAGGAAATTACATTTAAGCAAACATTAAGCTAAACATTTTAAATGAAAATTACAAAAGCTAATTTTAATAAGCTAATTTATAAGCTACTCCTAGATATCGTGTGAGTGAGGCTTTGCTTGTATTTATACTGCATGGGAGAAGCTTCTAGGCTCCTGAGTCTGTTAGACGCTCCAATCAATCCCTCCCCTTCATTCTTCTCAATCATTGGCTCTCTAATCTTAGCCATTGGATCATTAAGTGAGCACACGGATTGCCAGCGTGGCAATCCGTGTGTCAGGGTACTTGTGCTTCTTCTACATACATTTTAGTGCAAATCCCACTTGATAGGTGTGTTTTCTCCTTTGCCTGCGTGTTATTCCCTTTTGGGTTTCAACCAATGAGAGCGTTTGGTGATGTAATACTCTGCCATGTCAGTCCTTATTACTTGAATTAATGAGCCACGTAGCCAATTTTGATTTACCCTCTCTTTTAAGCACGGGGTAAATCGAAGAAGAAGGTGAACAGTGGTAACTTCTTTTCCCGCGTGAAAATTTGTACAAAAAGGGGTGTTTGACTTTTCTTTTTGACCCGGGGTTATAACTCTGGGCTTATAAAAGGTTTTGGGCTCGGGCTTGGTGTTGTTATAAGGGTTAACGGGTGTTAACTCTTTATAAATTAAAGAGTTAACACCGTTAGGGTTTAAGGGACTATTTTTGCAATTTGGTTTAACTTTGAGGGACTGATTTGGTATTTTTGGGTTTTGTCTTTTTGTGTTTGACCACTGTTGACCATGGTTTGACTTTTGTTAACCTTTGATAGCATTCTCTCGGCTCTTGTATTCTCTTTCCTTTCCCGTGTCCGTGTTTGTCCGGTTTTGACCGTTTTCTTGAGATTTTTGCAATATCTGTACCTACACAATCACCAAGACAGAACACGCAATATACAAGCATTTTAAGCACAATTTTGTCTTTAATGGGTCATTTTTGATATAGAAAGGATATGTGTTGTCACACATATCAAATGGAAACCGGGGTAATCAACGTGGGAATGGAAATGCACTAGCCAATGTTTATGTGGTGGGCAATGCGGGAACAAACCCGGACTCCAACGTCGTTACGGGTACGTTCCTTTTAAACGACCGTTATGCTTCTATCTTATTTGATACTGGTGCCGATAGAAGTTTTATATCTACTACATTTAGTTACCTAATCGATATCACACCAACTACATTAGACTATTATTATGATGTTGAACTAGTCGACAAGAAAATAATTGGGATAAACACTATCATCCGGGGTTATACATTAAACTTCTTAGACCATCCATTCAACATCAACTCGATGCCCGTAGAGCTCGGAAGCTTCAACGTCATAATCGGTATGGATTGATTGTCAAAGTACCACGCTGTCATTGATTGTACCGAGAAGATCGTTTGTATTCCTTGGGGAAATGAAACCTTAATTGTTTATGGCGACGGAAGTAACATGGAAACGGGACTCGTTTGAACATCATTTTGTGCACCAAAACCAATAAGTATTTGTTGAAAGGACATAATGTCTTTTTGGCACATGTTACTATGAAGGAGATAGAAGACAAGTCGGGGGAGAAGCGACTTGAGGACGTACCAATCGTTTGAGATTTTCCTGAAGTATTTCTTGAAGACTTGCCGGGTCTTCCACCGACTCGAAAAGTGGAATTCCAAGTCGATTTGATGCCTGGTGCTGCACCTGTAGCACTAGCACCCTATCGATTAGCTCCTTCCGAAATGAAAGAGGTGTCAGAGAAACTACAAGAACTATTCGACAAGGGCTTTATAAGACCCAGTTCCTTACCCTGGGGAGCTCCGGTCTTGTTTGTCCAAAAGAAGGACGGATCATTCCGGATGTGCATTGACTACTAGGAATTGAATAAGCCGACGATGAAGAATCGTTATCCTCTCCCAAGGATTGATGATTTGTTTGATCAACTACAAGGATCTAGTGTTTATTCAAAGATAGACTTGCGATCGGGTTATCATCAGCTTCGAGTACGTGAAGAAGATCTTTCGAAGATGGCATTTAGGACTCGATATGGTCATTACGAGTTCTAAGTGATGCCATTTGGTTTGACAAATGCACCTGCAGTATTCATGGACCTTATGAACCGAGTGTGCAAACCATACTTGGATAAGTTTGTAATTGTCTTTATCGAAGATATACTAATTTATTCAAAGAACAAGAAAGAACATGAAGAGCATCTTAAGGCAATTCTAGAATTTCTTAAGAAGGAGGAGTTGTACGCTAAATTCTCTAAATGTGAATTTTGGATTCCTAAGGTATAATTTCCCGGCCATGTGATTGATAGTCAAGGCATTCACGTGGATCCCGCCAAGATCGAATCCATAAAAGATTGGGCATCTCCTAAGACTCCAACGGAGATTCGTCAAGTTTTAGGTCTTGTTGGTTACTACCGAAGATTCATTGAAGGATTTTCAAAAATCGCTAAGCCAATGACCAAACTCACTCAGAAGAAAGTCGCCTTTGAATGGGGTGACAAGCAAGAAGCAACTTTTTAGACATTCAAGAATAAGTTGTGTAGCGCACCTATCTTAGCCCTCCCTCAAGGAGCTGAGAACTTTATTGTTTATTGAGATGTGTCACATAAAGGATTGGGTGTGGTATTGATGCAAAACGAGAAGGTGATTGCTTACGCATCACGACAGTTGAAGATTTATGAGAAAAATTATACTACTCATGATTTGGAACTTAGTGCAGTGGTGTTTGCTCTAAAGATTTGGAGGCACTACTTGTATGGAACCAAGTGTACGGTGTTCACAGATCATAAGAGTCTACAACACATACTTGACCAAAAGGAGTTGAATATGAGGCAACGCCGTTGGTTAGAACTTCTCAGTGATTACGATTATGAGATTCGTTATCACCCGGGGAAAGCAAATGTTGTTGCTGATGCTTTGAGCAGGAAAGAGCGAATTAAACCATTAAGAGTCCGAGCCTTAGTGATGACTATTGGTTTGGATCTTCCCAAACAAATCTTGAATGCTCAGATCGAAGCACAGAAACCAGAGAATCTCAAGAACAATGATGTAGGTGGTATGATCAGGAAGGATATATAGAAGGAAAAGTTGGAACCCCACGCTGACGGAACCTTATGCTTAAACGAAAAGAGTTGGTTGCCATGTTATGGTGACTTGAGGACTATGATCATGCACGAGTCCCACAAATCAAAATACTCCATCCATCCGGGTTCTAACAAGATGTACCAGGACATGAAAAAGCTATATTGGTGGCCCAATATGAAGGCCGACATCGCCACCTATGTTAGCAAATGTTTGACATGTGCTAGAGTCAAAGCTGAAAACCAAAGGCCATCGGGTTTGTTAGTACAACCCGAGATACCCCAATGGAAGTAGGATAATATCACTATGGATTTTGTCACAAAGCTTCCTAAGTCATCGCAAGGATATGACACCATTTGGGTGATTGTTGACCGACTTACTAAGTCTGCAATCTTTACACCAATGAGAGAAACAGATTCAAAGGAGAAATTGGCAAGAATATACCTAAAGGAGGTGGTCACGAGGCATGGAATACCTGTCTCAATCATTTGTGATCGTGACCTTAGGTTCGCATCAAATTTCTAGAGATCACTTCAGAAGGCTTTAGGTACTAGCTTGGATATGAGTACTGCATACCATCCGCAAACTGACAAACAAAGCGAGAGAACTATTCAAACTCTCGAGGATATGCTACGTGCTTGTGTGATCGACTTTGGAAATGGTTGGGTTAGACATTTGCCACTAGTTGAGTTTTCTTACAACAACAGTTATCACGCTAGCATCAAGGCTGCACCTTTCGAGGCACTTTACGGTCGAAAGTGTCATTCACCTGTTTGTTAGGCCGAGGTCGGACAAGTTTAAATCACCGGTCTAGAAATGGTCCAGGAGACAACTGAGAAAGTCATTCAGATCAAGCAAAGAATGCAAGCCGCTCGTGACCGACAAAAGAGTTACGCTGACTTAAAGCGTAAGCCGATGGATTTCCAAGTTGGGGGATAAAGTTATGCTCAAAGTTTCACCTTGGAAAGGGGTCATACGTTTGGGCAAATGGGGGAAGTTAAACCCTAGATATGTTGGACCTTTTAAGGTGCTGGAAAAGATTGGAACCGTTGCTTACAAGCTTGAGCTTCCTCAAGAGTTGAGCAGAGTTCACAATACATTTCATGTATCCAATCTGAAGAAATGTTATTCTGACAGACCATTAGCCGTTCTGTTAGAAGGACTCCATATGGATGACAAGCTCCGTTTTGTGGAAGAACCTGTAAAGATCATGGATCGAGAAGTCAAACGGTTGAAACAAAGCCGTATCCCAATTGTCAAGGTTCGATGGAACTCAAGGAGAGGTCTGGAGTTCACGTGGGAACGCGAAGACCAATTTCAAAAGAAGTATCTGCATCTCTTCACTAAACCCGTACCTTCATCAAGTGTTGCAACTTGAGCCTTGAGGACAAGACTCTTCTAACGGGTGTAGACTATAACATTTCTCATTTTCAGGTTATTTCCCGACTCAATTATTATCATTATTTTATTTTTAGAGTTAAATCGCGTAAACTAAAAATCAACATTTAACGTAAATGGGCACCAAACAAATAAAAGTTTATGTCAAGCAAGTGTTATATGATTATTGAGAGTATAATTATAACTTTTCATAATTTATTTTTATTGGTTGCGTAAAACGCTTACATTTCGCAATAAATTACATTTAGGCATACCCGAAAGCACCAATACCCATCTACACTCAAACAAATACCCACTTTTATACCTAATATAAATCAAATAATCCATAAAGCCGGATCATGGTATATATGTACATGAAATAAACTTAAAACCCACTAAACCTTTACCTTTACAACTAATAAGTCTTACATACTAGTACCTTTATAACACATCTCCATAAATTGGCTTGTCACTAGTCCTTCCCCCTCCTCTTGAAACCGTAAGCTAGCATAGGGAGGAGGAGAAGCCTCTTACACCATGTACTCAAACCACCAACACCCCATGGTTTCCTTTTAGGTGGTTTAAGGTTTCAATCATGTTATATATAGAAAGTCTAAGGTACTTAGCTTATTTACATACTCCAATAATTAACCTAAACACAAAATCTCTCTCTAAAAACCTCCAAAACCCACGACATACTTTAAAAAAACTATGGTTTTATATTATTTGATTTTCTAAAGCATTCCAAGTATTCTAGTGTTCATTCTAAGATTATCTAAGGTTACTCAAGGTTATTACAAGCTTGGATTTGGGTTTAACAAGGATTAATCAAGAAAACATATTTAGGATTTTCTATATTAGGGTTTTGGATTTAGAAGCTTGGCTAGGCTTTTTATCTTGTGTTCATCATCCTACTCATCTCCTATAAGGTCTAATTTAAGTATTTCAATTCCATTCATTAATTATCTTATGTGTACATGCTTGTTATATATGTTAAACACCGCCTAGATTTATTTTTGTGATATATGAAGTATTTTGAGGTTTATATAATTCGAATTCACTTATGTACATGGTGAAGTAATACTTGAAATAAAATTACATGCTTGGTATAAGTGTTAAATAAATTATATAGATAGTTTGCAAATTAAAATATGTTGAAGGTTTATTTACAAGTTTATGTGTAAAAATATCATGAGGACATGGATTTCATTTGGATAAGTATTGTGGACATTTATAAGACTTAATATATGTGAGAAATATGGTATAACACTTGGTGAAAGAATGGTGTAAAGTTTCTAAATAAAAGGAATTATAAAACTTGTTTTATTAATCACAAAACCCTAATTATTTTTATAACCTACTGTTTGAATTCGACATTTAACTTATACATTTTATGTTTTATTAAAATAGTACACATTACAAGGATCGTAGGCATGTAAAGAACTTGAAAAATAGATATATAACGAAGAAGATATGACATTTGCAAGTTTACGTTAATTAAACGTATAAAAGTGATTTTATACAAATGCCTATTGTAACAGATCTGATATATAAAAAATAAATATTTTATAAATATAGTACTTTTCATAAGGAATCCAAGGATCTAAGAAACTCGAGAAACGGAATTAAAATGAACAAGTTATGTATTTTACAAGTTATATATAATTAATTACATAAAAATAGTTTTTATAAACTGTTATGAACAGTAAATGTTACTGTTCATCAGAGGGTTAATTCTTATAAATATAATATTTTGATAGATTTTCTTAATACGAAGTCGTGGACGCAAAAAACGTATAAAACGGAGTTAAAAACGATGAAGATATAAGGTTTTTAAAACCGTGCGCACTATTTTTAGTTTTACACATTATTTTATAAAATAATCAAATTAATTATATAATATATGTAAATAATTAATAAACAGATTAAATCATATTTTAAATAATACATTTGCAATATTTTTTTACGGATCCAAATGTACTTACTTTTATTTAACAAAGTACACTTTAATTATTAATTCAACTTTTATAACTTAATCAAAAACTATTAGGTGGTGGTAAAACTATATAACATGTGATATTTTATTTACATAAACTATGAATTCACCAACTTTGTGTTAACGTTTTAAAGCATGTTTTCTCAGGTCAATGAGGCACGAGGTGCTAAGGATACATTGGGGATACTCTTTTACATCAGTTTTATTCACTAGAGGTGAGTTTCATAGCCCCATGTTTTACTATATCAATGATTTACCACTTTTGGGGTGAGAAACATGCATTGTTTTACAAATTGGACGCAAGTGTACATTATATCATGATTACGTGTTTGCCTAAGTAGCGATAACCCACTGTGCCCATTATCATGAACTATCAAATACTTTATGTGAGCGGGAATGTTATAAATAGATCTATTTGGGATTGACATCCCCGTTCTGGTGAGTAGCACTCATTGTGCCGGTTGTCGGACAACGAACGTATACCATGTCGGATTTGGGATGTTGCGGGTTAAAGCATCATTAAGGGCAATGTTGGCAATTTATATTGCATTTCATACATGTCAGCCAGTGAGCATGACTTAGGGAAACGAAATTTACACTAATGAGATGTTGCAACTGTTTTGCATTAACATACACTAGGAAAACTTGCATGTCTAACATTAATTATACATAAACTATGTAATTCACCAACTATTGTTTTAACGTTTTAAAGCATGTTTCTCAGGTTCAATGGAGGCACGAGGTGCAAAGGATACATAGGGGATACTCTTTTAGTGAGTCCTGCATAAAAGATTTAGAGTCATTACATCTGATGGATTTTTTGAATATTACTAAAATCATTGTAATCAAATGTAAGAACAATATAAAGCCTGTTGCGCTTTGTATTAAACAATTCCAATAAATCTAATGTATCATATTTTAAACGACCCTTTTAATGTATCATATTTTAAACGACCCTTTTAGTGGTCGTTCTCATATCTTGTGCTATTGATCTATGAAGTAACGATCTCGGACTCATTATTCCGCTGCGACCCAATTTGGGGGTGTTACATCCTTCTTCATCCTAACCGATGGTTAAATTCGAATGAGGATGTGATCGTACACGCATGTCTATTCTGTCGTTACGGCTATGTATGTGTGCTTCAGCTGCCTTGTTGGGGTGGTTCTTCTAGTGATAGATTGTAGAATGATCAACCCTAAGGGCATGTTTGGTACAAGGAGTTCAAGATAAAGAAATGGAAATGATTTGATTTCCTTTGTTTGGTTGGTAGAGAAAGAAAAATGGTGGAGATTTGATTTTTTGAGGAGTTGGGTTCTTTGTAATTTGTATGGAAACCATTTCTATCATAATTGATGTGGAAACCATTTCTTACTTGTGAGATTTCATTTGAGCCACAAAATAAAAGAGATTTATTTATTTATTATTTTTTGTTATTATAAATATTAAAATAATAATAATAATTATTTATTTATTTTGTTGTAATTATTTTTTTAATTTTTTTTATATTTTATTATTATTATTATTATTATTATTTATTATAATAATAATTTTTTTTATTAATATTATTTGTTTATTTTTTTATTTAAATCTTTTTTAAAAGGAAAAAAAAAGATTTGCGTGATTTTTTTTAATTTTCTGACGCTACCAAACAGTGGAATTCAATAAACTATCTCTCTGGATTTCATTTCTAAGAAATCCAATTCTCTGCTTCATTTCTAATCTCTAAAATTCTTTGTACCAAACGTGCCCTAAGCCTTAACATCAAAACCAATATTTACCTTTATAAACTTGTTACTCCTTGGCTTTAGTGGTGGAGATGTGTATCCTTGCCAAGATTATGATAGAATACTCGTCACGACTGAGCAATTGAGCGAATTAGTTACATGTTACCACATAGATTAGTTGAGTGATTTAAGTATTTTCATTTTCCTATTTCGTGAGGTGTTTGGTTGTGTACTTGTAATAGATCGAATTATTGCTTTAAACGAAAAATATCCTTAGGGATACATTTTTGTAAAACTTCTAAAGGCTACTTGAGGACAAGTAGGATTCAAGTGGGGGATATTTAATGATATCAAATAACGTACATTTTATAGCACGTCATTTATCCCATATAATTAACCCATATTGTATAATTATTGCAAGGAATTGTTACTTAATTGTTTATATCTGCGAATTGCAGTAATTAAGGAGTACTTGGTGAAAGTTAACAAAAGGCGCGCATTCTGGAGCTTAAATGAAGATATTTTGAAGATTTATGATTCTGACTACCAATACGCCGTATCCAGTGCCTGAACTCACCAAAGACCACGAAGAAAACAAGATCAATACGTCGTATCCAGAGAAGATCAATAGGCCGTATCCAAGATATAGTATGTGAATATTCTGAAAGATATCAAGCGTGGTCCCTACTACAAGAAACCCCCGATACGCCGTATCCAATCCACTGGATACGCCGTATCAACACCGACTCCAGACAATATAAATAGAAAACTCAAAAACGAGTTTTATGGGTACTAAATCATATTCTCGATACCTAAACCATAAAAGTCGATTTTGAGAGGCAAAGAAGAGCAGAAGAGGTTGTGCAACGCTATCCATTCCATAGGAGACACGTGTAATTCCATATACTTTAGTAATCGTTCAGTTTTTGGTATCATTCATTAACTCGGTTAGTTTACCTTGGCTTAATAATTAATCTTGTATTTATTATGACGTTTGAAGGCTAATACCTTCGGGTATTAGTCATTATTATGAAGATCTAAATGTTTGGTATTGTTTATCTCGATTTCTTAATTTATCGTTGAATGCTTGTTTATGTTTATCAATTTATACTTGTTTACGTGCTTTTGTATGCGACCTATCATTCAACTGGATCTAGTGATACAAACCAAGTAGATCTAGAGTCTGGGACAGCTCTCCATATTGTAACTTATACATCTAGAATCATAGGATCACAAATATTGTCCCTCTAAGTCTGTGTCTAGGATATGCTTCGGGATTAACTAGTTAATTGGATATTACCTTTGGTTTATTGATCGTGTTGACTAGAAGGCGAACCTAGATAATTCAACAAATAACGTTCTGATTCCAATGGATAGTTGGACAAGTGGACTACTAGTGTATAAAGAACCATTAAGCAGTAAGTGGGTAAAGTCTCTATGAGTTAGGGTTTAACAAGATCACCATTGCTTTAATCCCTAAGATAGATTATAATCAGCAAACAAGGATGCTTTATGCGGATGCTTTAATTGTGACAGAATTAATGTGTCTAGGTCTTAGAAAGAAGTAGCGCCTAAGTCTAAGAATGATATGTCACCTCGAGATAAGAAATAATTGCACTAAATAAATAAACCAACATTCTAATTGGATTAATAATGGTTAATTCAGTTTCCTTACATTAGGCTCAACCGCTCTTTTATCTTTTTGTTAATTTGCTTGCCTGGGTTAAAGTGCCTTGAATTGATTTTAGTCACCAGCCAAACCCGTGCCAGTCTCTCAGGCTGAAAACTCTTTTTCCCATTAGATCTAGGAACTAACATAGGTTTAGCATATGTTTGATATAGATTAAAATTAACATTGATTAGACAACCAAGATATTAATAAACTGGCAAGATTTAACCTCGCTCTCAGTGATCGACACTCTACTTACTAACGAAGCTACATCTTGACCGGGTACACTACCCGTTAAAGTATTGTTTTTGGTTTAGTCAGCAAAATATAAATTTAAAACATGAATCATAAAATACACATCACACAACGACACATCACTTGGTTCTAAAAATGTTGTTACGAAGCCACGAATTATCATCAACAAATTTTGAAACAGCCACATTCAAGACTATCTGAATAACCAATGCCTCTCCATGATCAGGATATACCAACTTATCACCTGGTTTATCTAATTCAGGTTCTGCCTCGGTATCATAAATATGTTCTGCTTCATCAGGTACGAAGGCTAATGTTTTTGAGATTCGGACAGTCACGTGCATAATGCCCAATCCCACTACACTTGTAACAACGAGGGGCATTGTGAACACATTTTCTAGTGTTACCTACAGCCGAGGTTGTGGGGGTGGTGGCTTTAGATGCTGTAGGGGGAGCGGTTCTGATAGGTGGGGTAAAACGACTAGTGGTACCCTTACTCTTTGCCTTAATCTATTTTTTAACCTTTTATTGGTCATTTTGTTGTCGTTTACTTTGATGATATTTTGATATATAGTAGTTGTCTTGAGAAGCATTTGTCCCATCTTCGGCAAATAATTTTCTGTTTTACGAGCTCAGAAATTATATGCTAATGGGAAAAATGTCACTTCCTTGTGACTGAAGTGACTTTCTTAGGGTATATTGTTACTGGTAGCGGCATAAAAATGGACCCAACAAAAGTTGAGGCGATTATTAGCTGGCCAACACCTTCCACTATTCATGACCTTCGCAGTTTTCACAGGTTAGCGTCCTTCTACCTGTGTTTTATCTGAAATTTTAGTTCTATAATTGCGCCCTTAACTGAATGTATGAAGGGTGGTCGATTCACGTGGACAAGTGAGGCTGCCAAGGCTTTTGACATTCTAAAGGCTAAGGTAACCGAAGCTCCTGTTTTAGCATTACCGCATCATTCGTCTTTTCTTTGTATTGGGATATGTTTTGAGTTTTAATAATAATAAAGATTTTGCTTTGATCAAGAGAATTTCTTGTCTTGAGAATTTTAGATTAGTTCTTGTGTTGTGTGGTTTGTTCTTATCGATCTGCATCATATGGTATCAGAGCTATGGTAATAATGGTCAAACAGAATCGTGGAGAGAATCTAATTCGTAGATTCGTCGGACGAGGAAACGAACTAGATCCACGTGACATAAATATCACAAGCCTCAAGCAACAAATTCAAGGACTCGAGTTCTCGCAGTTACAGTTGGACTCGCCGGCAGAAGAGGCAGAAACTGAGTCTAATGTATGGGATGATGCGTTAGAGGACGTCAATCCTTTTGGCGGAGGAATCCCTGGGTTTCATATGAACACTATGATAACCCTTTGTTGACAAAGGAAACCGAATCAAAACCTATTATCTGGGATATAGGGGATGAGGAAGAGGAGTATCCTTTGTTTAATAAATATCCAAGTTTTCAAAAAGAACTTATCATGTTAGTGGAAGAGGAATAATGTCCTGTTTACGACATCGATAATGAAGAATAAGAATCAATGCCAGTTTATGATACTGATATTAAAGATGTCACTGAGGATGAAGAATACAACATAGAAGATGTTGTAGTTGAGGTTAATGATCTTTGTTCTTTAATGATCCAAACTATTTTAAGTGTTGACTTTGAGAAAGACATCAATACAAAATCACACGAGTTGATGTCGTTTGGAAAAAGTATGTTTATCAAGGTTAGCTAAAGTTCATTCAAATTTCTGATTTGTAAAAATTATCAAGAATGGTATTTGCAAGCTCCACCCATGGTCGATAAATTGGGTTTTAAGACGATCAAGGTTCGAGGTCGAGTCGTTATAAAGAAAGGGAATTTGATGCAGGGGATACAAGTTCGGACGCTACGAATACAAGGGACGAGTAAGGCAAACTCGAGGACGAGTTTTTTTCAAGTGGAGGAGGATGATGCAGGGGCATTGGATCACAATATCAATGTGTCTGCATATCTTAACTTTTAGTCAAAGTCAAAATATTTACTTTCTTTTTTATATTTATGTTTCTTGTTTGACAACAAACTTTGGTTAGGAAAGTATCAATTTCTAATCAATTATAAACTTAAGAAAAGGAAAGTCAAATCAATCTTTATTTAGATTCATTCTAGTTTTCCTATAAATAGGGGGTCTTTGCTTTGTATGGAGATATCTTTCGAGTTTTTATTTGATAATAAAAGCTTTTGCTTTGATCGAGTTCTATCGGTCCAATTGTTCTTTTAATTCATATGTTGTTCGGCCGTTAAGGATCCCCATCATTGATGATGCAGATGCATTGACTTTGACTATGCATCAAAGTCAAAACATTTACTTTCTTTTTTTATTTAAATATTCTTGTTTGACAATAAACTTTGATTAGGAAAGTATTCAATTTCTAATCAATTATAAATTTAGGAAAAGGAAAGTCAAATCAATTTTATTTAGATTGATTATAGTTTTCCTATAAATAGTGGGTCTTTTCTTTGTATTGGGATATGTTTTGAGTTTTGATAATAATAAAGCTTTTGCTTTGATCAAGAGAATTTCTCGTCTTGAGAATTTCGGATTAGTTCTTGTGTTGTGTGGTTTGTTCTTATCAATCTACATCATTTGGTATCAGCGCTATGGTACTAATGGTCAAACGGAGTCGTGGAGAACATCTAATTCGTAGATTCACCGGACGAGGCAACAAACTAGATCCACATAACGTGAAGATCGCAAGCCTCAAGCAACGGATTCAAGAACTCGAGTTCCTGCAGTTACAGCAGGACTCGCCGACAGAAGAGACGGAAACTGAGTCCAACCTCTAGGACGATGGGTCAGAGGACGTCAATGCTTTTGGTGGAGGAAACCCTGGGTTTCATGATGACCACTATGATAACCCTTTGTTGACAAAGGAAACCGAATCAGAACCTATTATCTGGGATATAGGGGATGAGGAAGAGGAGTATCCTTTTGTTAATAAATATCCAAGTTTTCAAAAAGAACCTATCGTGTTAGTGGAAGAGGAATAATGTCGTGTTTACGACACTGATAATGAAGAAGAAAAATTAATGCTGGTTTATGATACCGATATTGAAGATGTCAATGAGGAGGAAGAAGACAACATAGAAGACGTTGTTGTTGTGGCTAATGATCTTTGTTCTTTAATGATCTAAACTATTTTAAGTGTTGATTTTGAGGAAGACATCAATACAAAATTACACGAGTTGATGTCGTTTGGAAAAAGTATTATTATCAAGGTTAGCCAAAGTTCATTCAAATTTCTGACTTGTAAAAAATATTGAGAATGGTATTTGAAAGCTCAACCCATGGTCGATAAATTGGGTTTTAAGACGATCAAGGTTCGAGGTCGAGTCGTTATAAAGAAAGGGAATTTGATGCATGGGATACAAGTTTGGATGCTACGAATACAAGGGACGAGTGAGGCTAACTCGAGGATGAGTTTTTCTCAAGCGTGGGAGGATGATGCAGATGCATTGACTTTGAGTATGCATCAAAGTCAAAATATTTACTTTCTTTTTTATTTAAGTATTCCCGTTTGACAATAAACTTTGATTAGGAAAGTATTCAATTTCTAATCAATTACTCCCTCTGTCCCATATTAAATGTTCACTTTGACTTTTTTAAGTCTTTCTTTTCTAACTTTGACCTTATATATTTTTGTTTATGTTATGTAATACTTGACGCAAAATATATGAATGAGTTGAGTTTTTAACGTATTTTTCATTGGTATAACTTTCATCAAGTGTCACATAACACAAACAAATATATTTAAGGTCAAATTTAAAAAGGAAAGACTTAAAAAGTCAATAGTAGACATTTAATATGGGACTGAGGGAGTATAAATTTAGGAAAAAGAAAGTCAAATCAGTCTTTATTTAGATTGATTCTAGTTTTCCAATAAATAGTAGGTATTTTCTTTGTATTAGGATATGTTTTGAGTTTTGATAATAATAAAGCTTTTGCTTTGATCAAGAGAATTTCTCGTCTTGAGAATTTTGGATTAGTTCTTGTGTTGTGTGGTTTGTTCTTATCGATTTTATATTTTTAATTGATGAAACTTGAACTGGAGTAAGTTCTAGGTGTTTATGAATTTTTAGAATTTTTATAGATTTTTTCCAAGTGTTTAAATAGGTCTGGTCACGTTAAACTTTTTGGTGTGCAGGTCAGATTCGAAACTGATCACTTTGTGTTGTTGTCTTTTTAGAAAATAGTAAAGTTAATCAAATAATTATGTGAAAAATAGGGTAATAATATAACATGTTGAACTTACATAATATGAAGTATAAGAATTTATTGAGGTCGCTTAGTATTATAAAAATTCGTTAAGTAACTATGAAAATCAGTTAAAATCTGGAAAACTTGAATTGAAGGATATAAGATGTATAGAGTATAGTTAAGTCATGGGTGGTATAGTGTAATGTTTATAAGCATTGTATAGACATTATAAGTCCATCAACTATAAGGTTACATGAGCTAGGACCGTAAAGCCTTGATCATGAATAACTGTTAGTCGTATTGTGTAGATTTTTGCTTGGAAGTTATGTGCGTGTTCGTGAAGCTTAAGGTGAGTATTCGTAGCCCCCTTTTAACTATTTTCCTTGGGGTAAAAATGATACTAAAATTGGTTTTAAAATGTTTTAAGTGCTGTGATTAATTTTTTAGTTGTTTTGGACATTACTTAGTATTATAACTTATGTGTTATGAGTTTAAGGATCAGAGGGGTATGCCTACCTAATAGTGGATGAGATCATGGATCGGAGGGGTACGCCTACCCATATAATGTGTATAAGTTGTTGATTCATTTAGGCGAGCTTGGTTTGATGTCAGTGCTAATCTAAGCCTAAGTGTATACTTTGTTTATGAGATATTAATTGCTTGCATATGTGTGTAGTACTATAGTACGTCCTAATGTTTCTGAATCGCAGCAAGAGTAAGTGTTTTCATTTAAACCTATGAATCTCACCAACTTTATGTTGACATTTTTAAGTATCATTTTCAGGTGAGCATAGCGAAGTTAACGATGTTAAGATGCGTGGCTAGTGAGACCTTAGGATTTGCTTTATGGAGTCTTCTTTTCTGGAGCCTTCATTTCTTATTTTCATACTTCGGATATTTTGATTTATTGTGATGTTTAGTTTGGATTTATATTCTATGTCTATGTATTGTGTGTATGATTAACCTCAATACAAGACCCCTCTTGTGTTTGGTATCGTCATAACACTTGGTTTTTAATATAATGCATTTTAGACATTCTCTATTGTGGACATCAATGTGTTGTAATGATGCTTTTCTTATTATGCCTTGCGATTTCGCCTTGGCGGGGTGTGGCAGATTGGTATCAGAGTTAGGTTATAGAGAAGTAGGTGGTTTGACCTAGAATATAACCTAAGAGTCTTTCATATAGTTGCATAATAGGAACTATGTGTGCTACAATTCATATACTTTTCATTTTCATTCTTTTCTTTGAGTTTTATCTCGACCTACGGGCTACTCGATATCAAAAGATCCAGAAGAGGAGCTAATTGAGGAGGAGCCTCTTGAGGAACCGAAGGAGAAAGGTTAGTTAGAGGAGTCACAGGAAGAGGCCGACTCAGATCTCTTGTCGGATGCTCGTAGTAGGCCTGGACCAGCGAAGTTGGGTGACTCTTGCGAAAGCAAAGTCAAACTCAAGCGAGGCCCAACATAAGTTTATCCCATATTTTACCTTGACATGTTGCTATCAATCATTTCTTTTGGATATTACGTATTTTTTGGCACTTCGAGACCTTCGTTTTCTTTCTGTCCTTTTCAATTTTATCTTTACATAAATAAATATTGCTTTGATGGAGCATTGTTTTGTGGAGTCAAGTAACATGTGCAATGTGGTATAGGTATATATATGTGCGTTATCATTAAGATGTGTAGTCTTTGAAGTAAGTACACGTGTGAAAGGATGCAATTATAATTATGGGTGGCCAACATAATTATAAAGGCATCATACACGTAGACTTGTGACCATGATTGCATTGATTGATGTTGTTTGTTAGGTGCTAGTGTAAGATGTTGTGATATGTGCGATCATGATAAGGATAGCCGTATAGTTAGGGAATTCTTCTCTTAACTAATGTGCGATTTTATTGGGCTTAGTTGCATAGTCAGCAAGTTTCCTTTCTGCCTAATGATTACGAATATATTGGATACCTCTTGTTGGTGCAAACCGAGATTACTCAATGGATCGTGGGATTACTATATCATAATTGTATTTTATCAAGAAGCTCCTAAGTCTTCACTTGGGTTATGATTCCATTTTGGGTATCTTGTTGACCGACTTAATAAATCCGCATTTCTTCATTCCAATGAGGGAAACTGATCCCATGGAAAAGTTGGCAAGAATGTATTTGAAAAAGGTGGTCACAAGGCATGGAATACATGTCTCAATCATTTGTGATCGCGACCCGAGGTTCGCATCAAATTTCTAGAGGTCACTTCAGAAGGCTTTGGGTACTAGCTTGGATATGAGTACTGCATACCATCCACAAACTGACAGACAAAGCGAGAGGACTATTCAAACTCTCAAGGATATGCTGCGTGATTGTGTGATCGACTTTGGAAAGGGTTGTGTTAACCATTTGCCATTATTTGAGTTTTCATATAACAATAGTTATCACGCTAGCATCAAGGCTGCACCGTTTGAAGCACTTTACGGTCAAAAGTGTCGTTCACCTGTTTGTTGGGCCGAGGTTGGAGAAGTTCAACTCACTGGTCCAGAAATAGTTCAAGAGACAACCAATAAAATCATTCAGATCAAGCAAAGAATTCAAGCCGCTCGTGATCGACAAAAGAGTTACGCCAATTTAAAGCGTAAGCCGATGGAATTTCAAGTTGGAGATAGAGTTATGCTCAAGGTTTTGCCTTGTAAATCAGTAGTACGTTTTGGCAAATGGGGGAAGCTAAACCCCAGATATGTTGGACCTTTCAAAGTGTTGGAAAAGGTTGGAGCCGTTGCTTACAAGCTTAAACTTCCTCAAGAGCTAAGCAGGGTGTCACAATACGTTTCATGTATCCAACTTGAAGAAGTGCTATGCCGACGAACCATTAGTCGTTCCGTTGGATGGACTCCATATTGATGAAAAGCTTTAGTTTGTCGAGGAACCGGTAGAAATCATGGATCGTGAAGTTAAACGATTGAAACAAAACCGCATTCCAATCATTAAGGTTCGATGGAACTCTAGGAGAGGTCCTAAGTTTACATAGGAACGTAAAGACCAATTTCAAAAGAACTATCCACACCTCTTCACAAAGACCGCACCTTTGTCAAGTGCCGCGTCTTAAGCCTTGAGGACAAGGCTCACTTAACAGGGGAAGACTGTAACAATCCATATTTTAGGTCATTGTACGATGTTATATAATCCACTATTTATTTTTAGTCTCGTACGCGTTTGCTTTTAATTTCAATCGTTAAGTTAAATCGCGTAAGCTAAAAATTATCATTCAACGTAAACGGGCATCAAACAATTAAATGTTTACGTCAAGCAAGTGTTAGATAATTATTTAGAGGATAATTATTAACTTTGCATAATTTATTTTTATTGGTTACGTAAAGTGTTTACGTTTCGCGATAAAATACGTTTAGGCATTCCCGGAACCACCAAAACTTTTCTACGCTTCAACAAATACCCATTATTATACCTAATACTCAAAGTTTTATAAAACTTCACCCATGTTAACATTGTTAGTCATATTGTACATAAAATAAATCAACCAGAACATACACTTTACTAGTTATATCTTTATACATTTAAACTATGACTTATACTTGTAAATTATGTAAGATTTTATACAAGATAACAAAAATCACCAACTACCACCCTCCCCCCTATATTTTGGATGAGAACATTGTCCCAAGGGGACAATGGGCACACAAATGACCAAATTAATCTTGTACATCATGAACTTCATTATACCTTAAGGGCTAGGACTAGTTTTGACCAAGACTTTCCCTAGAAATCCTCATCTTGTCTTGGACTTTCTTATAGAAATCTTGACTAGTCCTAAGTGTTATATAAGGAAGAAACTAGATAGAGAACACACATACACTTCATTTCCTTAATAAAAACAGCATAATCTCTCTTGTTTCTCTTTTCCCTAGCCACGACATACCACAAACACACTCAAATTATTAAACAAATAAGATCTTGATTGATGACTAGTATGTGTAAAATAAGGAGTAATAGTGTGTGTTTGTTTAGAGAGAGAATTTCTTAACTTGCCTTTTAATTAAAATGAAGTTGTTACATCTAACCATGACATAAATACCCTATTTATAGCCATTGGTTAACTATCTTTATTAAACTTTTCTTACTTAACATATTTTGTCACTGCACTTTATAATAGTGCTACAAGTAGATTATTTCTTTATTTCTCACATTCTCCCCCTAAATGATCTACTTGGGAACTATTCTTATTATGTTTTTTATGACGAAAGACTTCTCTTCCTTATGCATTGACACTTTATTCCTGAATAGTTTTATTTCCACTTTTTCTTTGAAGTTTGAAAAACGATGAGAATTCTTTATGAAAGTTGAGGACGACCTTGTAGCAAATCTATCCCGATATAATTTTCTCCCCTAATATGATAGGATAGATTTCTTTATCCCTGAAGGTATCAACTCGAACTCAAAATCAACATTCTCAAAAGCTAACTTGATCTTCTTTTGCAACTTGATTCTTTAATAGCTTGTATGAAATCTTTATCTTTGTACTTGATCTTGAATGTAGATTTCAACCACATAATGTTGCTGACGAAAGATCTTGAACACGATGATACTGATTGAGCATTGCTTTGTAGAAGACTTGAACACTTGTCTTTATCCTTGAATCTTCATACTCTTTTAGCTCCCCCTCAATCACATATCCATCTCTTGAATATTGAAGTAGTAAACTTTGATTGTCTGAAGATAATGTTGATATTCTTGAGAAGTAATTCCATGTAAATGTCGAACCGGCTATCTCGATCGATCTTTAAAGTTAATGAAACACTACAACTTATTCAAAACACTTGATGAAGTAACCTTAATCTTGAATATGAATCTTATCTTCTTAATCAAACTACTTTTACCATAACGATTTCTTTGATTCAATTTCTTTGCTAGTATCTTGATTTGTCCCATATATTCTTGCTTATATCTTCTCCCCTTTCATATACTTAAATTGACCTTACATTTTCTCCCCAAATATACTAATATCTTATCTCTCTCATATTAGGCCAATACTAAGCTTATATCTTCCCCTCCTCATGATGATTATGATCCATCATGAGCATCATGACCATATAAGCTTCTAAATAAGCTTCGGGTGAAGAATATCCTTTGAAGTCCATGAAATTGAATATCAAAATCATTTCTTTTCTCTTTAAGAATCAAACATTCTCCCCTTTATAAACAAACATACTCCCTTAAAATAACCATAAGCTTCCTCAAACCAACAGATATGATTGCTATCATTCTCGTGAAGGTTGAAAGAAACTTTTATCATTATAAGATTCGTTGAAGATGTTATGCTTGTGAAAGGTAGAAATGTTATTGTTGTTGTATGTTGTATGTTGTAGAAGATGAAATGGAGAATTATCAGAGTAAGAACCATCTTCTACATTAACCATGAAGTTCACACATCACAAGATCATGCTTTGAAAATTCCCGATGAATGTTCTTTTGAAAAGTATGATCAAATCAATATCTCAGTGATAATGATGCGGAAATATGATTATAAAATCCAAATAAGCATTGATCTCGTGAACTTAGTGTTATGTTACTCTGGGAAACACATAACCACTAGATCACATATATTGCTAGTTAATACGTATTTGAATCAGTAAACAATCTTTTTCAAATAGTGACATACGTTTAACGTTGGCATGATGTTAGCACTGGTAGGATTTCCATTCAATCATTGTGAATATTATTTTATAGTATCACTCCAGAATGTTTCGGCATTGTCATAAAGACATGCAATGTCACAAAGACATATATCATTGTACCTTTTGTATCATTGATGTTTAATACAAACGTACTTTTGTGTCCTAAAGATATTTCTTTGAATATCAAATTAGCTCTAGACTCTTGTGCACTTTTAGTAAGCAAGGACTGGAGCAGAATGTCCTTTATTCAATACCAACATTCTCAGAATGAGAAGTCGATAGATTATGCGTTAAATCTCTGTAAGAATAAAACAAATACTTTTTGAGAAGTACTTGAGTGGCTAGGAGGGATTGTGCATTTGCATAACTGGGTCCATGATGTCTACTTCAATACTAGAAATCAACGAATGAAATCCGATAGCCTATGAGTTGACCCGGTTTCTATCCTAGTATAAAAGAAACACCCTTCATCTTTTCGTATAAGCCTCTCACTTTTCAACTCCAACTATTTTCTTTGCTTATCATTCCATTATTTTCTTCATCAAATTCTTGTCACTTTTGACAACTTTATCATTTTCGTTCATTTTTTTATTCAAAGCTTTATCACTTAAGTCTGTTTAAAATTCGAAACATGTTGATTTGCACCTCAAACTCCATCACCTAGACCTAACTTTCCTTAATTGAAAGGAAGACTCCAGGTTAGATCAATTCCGGTTCTGGAAGATCATAGGAGTATTTGAGAGTAACTAAATCCCATCGTGCAACTTAATCAACATACACCAAGATAATTCCTTTAGAATCAATGTTCATAAAACCAGGATGAAAATCTGAAATCGTATCATGAGATTTCGATAAGATCAAGAAAATTTAGAACAAGCACTCTGTTTGTTTTCGTATGCGGTGACATTTCTTTTCTTACATACTTTTCTCTTTTTCTTTTTATGTGTTGTTCTTGCTTTTGAAGCACACGCCATATACTTTCATTTTTTTCAAGTATACTATTTCTCAATTCTCTCTTTCTATTTTTCCTTATAAATTTCTCTTTCTAGTTTTCATCGTCTCACTAACAACATATGAAGAAGAAAATTTTGATCTTTGAAAAGTTTCAATCATTTTAAAGACACCCCCTTAACATATGCCAAGAAATATTTTTAACATAAAGCTAAAAACACAAAAATACGGATACGTTAAGATGAAATGTAAACAATTTATCATTTCCTTAACTTTCTAAAAACTTTTTCAACAAAACTTACGGAAACTCCCCCTCGAAAAACACCGTATCTTCGATAAAACCTTTATGAGGGAGTTCCTCTTTGCACTTCTGAGTCCTTTATATCTTTAGACACTAAAACTTTTAAGACTTTTCACAAAGAGTACATCGATTTGATAACCTTTTTAAAAATTGATTTTATCTTGAAAGTACCACATTTTTAAATTCGAATCGATTGTTTAACTCGACATCTTGAGATCATTGACTTTTTAGACAACTTGATTTTATCTTTTAAGTACCACATAAAGATTTTGAAAAATATGTATCAATGACTCAAGTCAAAGAAAACTTCTCTTCTTTGTTAAAGATAAATGTAGTTTTCTTTTTCGTCAGTGCATTTTTCTTTTACTTCAGTGCATTTATCTTTTTCTTTAAAGAGCGGGTTATGTACTCAAATGTACATAAACCAACATTTTAAGCTCGGGTTGTAATATGAAATGATTACAAGCCATCATTATAAGCTCGGGTTTCATACTGAAATGTATCAAAGCCATTATAAAAACCAAAAATCTTTTTGTATTAATATAAAGTTTTGAATAAAAGAAAATCTTTTAGCGTTTTCAAAATTCGTATAATAGAAAAATCTTTTTGTCTTTTTGAGATTTTGTATAACGAAAAATCTTTATATTTTTTAAGATTTTATAAAAGAAAATCTTTTTGAACTTTTTTATCAAATTTTATAAAAGAAAATGTTTTTGTATTTTCTATCAAATCAAACAACAACTTTTGCTACCCATTTAAGCCGCTGCTAACGGGTTTACCAAATTTGGATAACCAAATGTAAGTTGCGTTAATTTGATGCATAAAAGTTGAAGTCCAAGGAGATTTGAAACTTGATGTTTTATTTTGAAATAGCTTTCTTGGAATCAACAGTGATTTAAAACTCTTCTCAATTTTCCATTTTGGATTATAGAAACTCGAAGTTTCATTTGGAGTTTTAAAACTTTTCAAAGGTGTCAACACCGTTCTGAAACCCGATGTTTCATTCGATGTTTTAACCCTTGAGGAAGACGAAGATTTTTATTTATTGTTGAAACTCGGTGTTTCATTTTGGTAATATCTTTTCGGAATGAATAGAAACCTTACATCTTTCACATTTTCAAAACTAAATAATCTCTTTTACGCATTAAAAACAATTCATCTCTTGAATATTTAAGCCGTTTCGAAATGTTTTCCTTTATTTTCCACACTTGTTCTAAATTTAAAACTCGAGATTGAGGTGTTTTAAAATCAGAATTATATGTCTTATGAAAACGATTGAGAGGAGTAAATGTTCCATTCGAATGTTGGTTCTTGGAATACTTCTTATCTTTTTCGAAACATTTACTTTTGGAATTGATGTTATAGAAACTTGAGAAACGACATTTTTCTGTTTGATTGAATCAAACAATCTTTTGTAATGCATTTTCAAATCATCGTTCTCTTTTTCAAGTTTTTCACAAGAAGTTTCATGTTTCTCTTTCAACACATTATATGATGTTCTCAAATCATTGTTTTCCTTTTGCAAGAAAGTGTAATTTTGAGATGCCAACTGCAATTTTAATAAAGCATTTTGTTTTTCAAGATTAGCAAAATACGTCTTAAATTTATCAGTTCTCTTTAAAAGCTCTGTTTTGACATCATCAAAATCTTTGACTCGTTGTGCTAAAACATTTTCCAACTTTAAAATCTTAGTCTCAAACACCTTTTTCTCTACATCAAAACATTTCGCTTTATCCCCCATTTCCTTTACAAGTTCCAAATTCTTAGTCTCAAACGTTGAACTTATAATAGAAATCTTTGAAACGTTTGATTCATATTCTTGCTCGATCCTTTCAAACATTTTATCAAGAGAATTATCGTGTTCTAAAATCTTAAACTTTGTTTCAAGTCTTTTTTTCAAAACATCATTGGAAGCCAACAAATCATTATACTCTTTTTGCACCGAAGAAGTCACTTTTCAAGAAATTCATTTTTAGCCAGAAACATTCGTTTGTCTTCTTTAAAAGGAATAATTTGTTGTTTCATCTGTTGATCTAAAATCATAAGTTTCTCCAACAGTTCTGAAACTTGAGATTTCATTTGATCAATATCTTTTAACAACACAGATTCTTTAGTCTTGTACACTTTTTCAAGATGTTTCAACTCAGGTTCTCTATATTTTAGATCTTGATTTTCAGTTTGCAAACTTTTTAGTTTAACTATTAAGTTCTCAATTTCTTTTAAAGCACAATATTTATCATCTGAAAATCGTACAACCAATTCAGCAGTTTCTTTTAATTGTGTTTGCAACTCAAAATCAAATCCTTTTCTAAGTTATCTTGTGTGTCATAAAAGACATCTAAATCAGACTCATATTGTACCTCATGAAATGGCACAAATTGTTCTTCCAACAATCTCATTTTCTCAGACTGATCAGAAATCAATTCATCTCTTTCTCTCAAAGTCGCTTCTGAAAGTGCATGTGCCTTATATAGCTCTTCAACCGTTAAATTCAAACTTTTATTTACACTTTTAAGTTCTGTAACTTGCACTTGAAGAGTTTGAAACATTATAAAATCAACATCTTTTGACTTAAAATGTTTATTGTCACTCTGAAGTTCCTTAACTTGCGCTTGAAGATTTTAAACCGTTGTAAAATCAACAATCTTTGACTTTAGCTGTTCATTTTTTGAATCCTTTTTACGTAGACACTCTTTTAGCTCTGAAATTGTCGTTTGTTTAATCTTAACAGTGTTTTTCTGCTCAATAATTGATCACTCATCGTGTCAATTAAATCCTCTTGTTCTTTAATATTTTTAGTATATTGTCTGTCATTATCATAAAGCGAAGAAAAAATGATGATATATTTTTTGTTTTTCTTTCTCAAGTTTTTCACACTTTGCTTTATACAATTCGAGACTCGACTTATCCCAACTACTCATATACATGATGAACGAATCCGATACACTCGATTAGTTAACTCTAACTCACCCAAATCGTTTGTAAAATTCCAACGAA
The DNA here is from genome assembly GCA_026074375.1 of Tanacetum coccineum. Lineage (NCBI taxonomy): Eukaryota > Viridiplantae > Streptophyta > Magnoliopsida > Asterales > Asteraceae > Tanacetum > Tanacetum coccineum. The sequence continues at coordinate 55,792 of BQNB010007170.1, read as the reverse complement.
TGACCCGATAAACGCGCTCAAACAATCACCACAAAAACATATACGGCAAACAAAAATTATTTAATCTTTAATTAAAACCGTAGACCAAAAATAATCCCAAAAATTAAACACTTTTGCTAAAAACTCTAACACAAAATGTATCAAACTAGCAAGATGTCAAAATGTTATGACACATTTACGTCACATATTGTATTTTACCATCTAAACTTAACTTATGGCCCATTAAAAAAAATACATGCCAGCCCAACACTATCTATAACTATTTTCGGTATGATGATAAAAAAATCAGGCCCAACTACAAACCAAATTTATGCCAGCCTTTTGTAACCATTAACCTAAATATATAACACTACACTCAACTTATTCACTAACCCTAATCCCTCTATCTAAAAACGTATGCATCCACTTACTCTTCTCATAAAAATACACACCTCCCTTATAACTTCTCTCTTATTTCTTTGATAATCACAAGGACAACAACACAAGTAAACACCAAATAACTTTCGTGTTTGCTTTTGGCTAAGAACAACAACGCTACATATCCAATAAGAGCATCAGGTAGGTTATGTTTTCTTTTATGTCCGTTCTTATATTGTTCGTTTAAAAATCGAAACAAAAGATATGAATTGGACACTCTTGTTCAAGATATTTCTTTGTGGATTCGAAAATTAACAAGAAGTGTAAACTTTGAAACAATCTATGAAGATATGTTTTTTTGTTTTTGGTAAGAACTTTTAGTTCTTGATATCTTTTTAAGAGATGTGAAAGCAAAAACCAAAACTAAGATTGATTATTATTTTCTATTTTCGTTTTTTTATGCTTTCTGTTTAGATGGAAGATGTTGTAGATTTGTTTGTGATGTGGAAGATGAGATTAGGTTAGATATGTTGGATTTGTTGTTTGATGAGATGGGTTAAGTTTAGATCTATGTTTGCATGTGGTTATTTGATATAGATTCATGATGAAATGATTTGATTTTGGTCTTTTAAAGATCAAATCTTGAAAATAAAAAACAAACTGAGATCTATTGTTTCTTTTAAGTTTCTTAATTAAGTTTGAATCTGTGTTGCTCTTTGTTTTAAAGATCAGTGATGAGTGTTTTGTTAATGGTCTTTGGTGTGTAGTCAAATTTATATACGTATAGTATTAATCCCGTAAGAATTCTTTCCAAAATACTTCTCAACCAAGAGAAATCTGGACAAGCTGGAATAGAATAAACCACAAAGAAATTCAACAAACTTTGGGTACCCTATTTGAAAATGGGTCCCCTGTGAGTTATTGTCTTAAAATTTTTATCTATTTGACAGCTTACTTGGAATCCATTAGCCACGGGTTCAACTAACGTTGATATTAGAATCCACCTAAACAAAGTTCTAGGTAAAGAGTTATTCGAATTACTCTTAGAACACACATTCAAAAAATCATGAGGCTTTTTTATAAAAGACATCTTGCTAACTCGAGAATTTCTTATACTCACATCATAAAAAACAAACAAATCATTCACATCATAAGAAGCACGCATTCTAGAATTACAAGAAACATTCATAGCATCATTACAAGCATAAGCACTTCTAGTGTCTACATTATGAGAATTATTACATGACAACAACTCTTTGCGAGAATATCACTTAACATCTTTGTTCACTTTTGAATTACTAACAAAAGACAAATCAACATTAGAAGTATTAGACGACCCTTTCTTCTTCCAAATAACACCGCTATGCTTAGGTCTTCTAACACTACTTAAAGTGTCTAAATCTGAAAAATGAACAAAATCTCTATTAGCACGCAATACATCATTATCCACTTGTTTGTCATTTTGTTTTGATGATGTTCTCTTACGTCTTTTTCTTTTTGTTTTATTTTCTACATTATTTGAAGCACAAGACGTTTTTGACACTGAAATTGGTGAAACAATTTGTGCCACATTTGAATTCTCCAAATTGTCACAACCTTTTTCAACCACTGACAATCATTTTCAGTTTGATTTTCCGATTCAGAAATTGCATTTTCACTCGACTCAAGACCTTTTGATTTCAAAGATTAAATTATTTCCAAATTTTCTTTTTCTTTTTCCAAAAGACTCAGCACTTCATCTTACAAATCAATTATGATCTTTTCTAAAATCACAGTCGGAGAAACAATAACAGTTTGAGTGAACTAGTTTGCTGAAACAGAGAATTAATCTTTTCGAAATCTGGATTTATTATCTCTTGAAAGTAATCATTCGAAAAGTTTATCTTTTCATTCACATAACTTTCATTCAGATTTCCATAATCATATGCAAACTCAATTTTATTCTCTCTTGCTCTTTTAAATTTCTTAATTTCCAAGGCTTCATCCGAATGTGTGAGAACATTGGATAACCCTAAGACCATTAACCCTCTCATCGTAAAAGACTAGGCTCAACTCTTATGCTTACAAATAACTTGAATTTTCAAAACCTATTCCTTTCCTGACCAAATACATGTATCCTTAGAAGGCATGATCCATAATTAGTTGCCTAGACGCTTTGTCCGAATCGTATGAAGTGTGTTTTTTTTTCACAATCATTCAATCTTTCCAAACACTTTTCAATTTCTAAATCCTTGTTACGCACACTCTTCTAATTCTGAAATTTTTGTTTCTTTTTCTAAAATTTTCTCTTGAAGCCTCAGCACATTATTATTCATCTCAACTAATTAATAACTCATTTTATCAAATAAAATCTCTTGTTCATCAATCTTTTTCCTATGTTGTTTATCATTATCACAAAGAGCAGAATATCTAATCATGTATTCATATCTTTCTTCCTCAAGTTTTGCATATTGTGCTTGACATTCAGTGTGAGTATCAATCACAACATGTTTCACTTTGAGTTGTTCTTCTAAAACTTCCGTTTGAGCAAGCAAATCATCATTCTTTTCGTTCAACACTTTTATTTGTTCATTAAATTCATTGTTTTTCTCCTCAAAAGTGTTTACTTGATTCTTCAAAACATCATATTTATCTTGTAAATCCTTGTTTTGATTTTCTAAATCTTTGCTTTGTTGATTTGCTTTCTCAATACGTTTCTGACATTTAGCAATCTTTTGGTTAAACTTCTTAATCAATTTATCAACTAAATGATCCTTTTCTTCAGAATCATTATGATCAACTTCTGACTGATCATGATCTGTTTGAGATACAATATGATTTTCATTAAAATTTTCACTAGCAAATTCTATTGCATCATGAAAAATTTATTGATCATCAACATTATCCATAAATAAACCATAATTAGTAGAGTTATCATAATATTCTGAAGTTTCATATTCAGATTCACTTTCAGAATCAGAGGTGTAATAAGATACCTCAGCAATAGTTTCTTCAGCAGATGATGAACTTAACTGAATCCTAAAGAACCTTTTCCATTTTAGACATGAAAACCATATTCGCATTAATCTCCTGATCTGAATTACTACTAGACTCCATCCAAGCTTGGTCCTCAGCAAGAAGCACTTGTGTCATGCACCATCGTTTCTGCTGCAACATCTTTTGTCTTGTAGTAAGTTATAGTCTTTGACCTTTGCTTTCTTGCAGTATTTGGCAAAATATCCTTCCTTCTTGAAATTATAGCACTTAACTTTGCTCATATCCCGTTTCTTCTCATCAGCTTTCTTATCCTCTTTCTTTTCTTTTGACTTCACGTACTCTGGTTTCTTGTTTGCTGAAGGAGAAGCTGAAGAATTTCTCAAATTTTTGTTTGTTGGCTTAGCATAATACTTCTTTCGATTAAAAGCTTTTGCTAACAACACGGTAAGCTTTTTCAAATCATTGATATCTTCATCATCACTTCCTTTAGACTCTGATTGAACTAACAACTACGTTTGATCACTTTTGTTTTCCTCACCAACACGCTAAAGATCTGTAAGTAACATAACAAGCTTTCTTCTTATATCCTATAAGCATTCATTCACATCACCTTGTTTGGCTTCAGATGTTTAAAAGAGCATCAATTATTAATACCAATAATTTCTTGATTTGGCCACATCAGTGTACCATATTGTTTTCCATTATGGTTGCAAATTTGTTCAGAACTTTTGTAATCAATTCATAAATATCTTTCCTTATAACCAACACTTTTTATCAAATCATTAACACATTAAGTAACGAAGATAAGTATCAAGCAATTGTTCTCCTTCAGTAGCTTTGAAAGTCTCGTACTCATACAAAATTACAGCTTTCCTATCTTGTTCATCATACTTAGAACCACGGATTTTCCTTTCAAGAGCATCCCATAAATCTTTAGCAGTATCGTTGCTATCAATGAGAGAATAAATGTCATTTAGAAGCCCTTGAATCAAAAGAGATCTTGCAAGACGATCAATCTTTTGAGTCTTTTTCTCATTAGCAGTCCAAAATTTGGGATCTTTAAGAGTAGGAGGTGCATTCTGTGCGGTTCCAGCAAGTGAAACTTGAGCAACAATTGGCAATGGTTGTTCACTATTCTTAATAGAATTTATCATTGCTTCCCTATGAGTTTGCTCTTCAAGATAGTTCATAAGCCATTCACTCCATTGAGAATATTCACCCCGATACAACAACGGAATCCGCATTGTCGAACCAACCGTAATCACATCTCGACTCATCTTGTTTCGAACAAATATCCCGATACTCAACGAATAATCCCGACGCGCGCTCAATTAATCACCACAAACTAATATCCCGCGAACAAAAATTATTAAGCTCAATTTTAAACCTTAGACCAAAAAAAAATCTGAAAAGATATATGTTTAAAACACTTATGAAAGCCAAACACAATTACAACTGATATGCATTGTTGATTTTTTTAGTAGTTAATATTGAAGGCCCAACACATGCACTTCCTAATTTTCGAAATAGAGAATGTCCAACTCAAATTGTGTATATAAAAAAATACTAGCCCACACTTGAATCCTAAAGCCCTAATTTCTTTACACAAACAACAAGATGCTATGGATTATCTCTTCTTACAATAACCAAAGTATCAAACCAAGTTACAAATATGCTTTTCATTTCTTCTCTCAAAGACACAAATGAAACAACTACAAGATATGTTTAGAGACACGGGTAGGTTTTCTGTTTCGAGTTTGTTATTTTTCTTGTTCTTGTGAAACCAAAAGAAAGAAAAGAATGAAACTGATTTGTTTTGTTCTTTCTTGAAATTTTTCGGATATTTAAAAGAAGATTATGATTGAAAAGAATCTATGATGATTTTGGTTTTCTTTTTTAAATAGATCTTTATGGTCTCAAAAACTCATAATAGAAATATTGAAGAAAACCAAAGCTGAGATTTCGTTCTCGTTTTTGTACCGAAACAAAAGATGAGATATGAACTCTTGTTTGTGTCTTTCTTTTATGATTTCGAATATGAAACAAGAAGTGAAAGCTTCAAAAGATCTATGAAGAAAAACATTTTACCCATAAAAATCTTATTTCGAAACTTGTTTTCGAATAAGGGAAACGAATCTGAGATTTTTTTTTAATTTTCGTGTTTATTTTCGAGTGATGTTGTGATGTTGTGATGAGGAGGATTTGGTTTGAGGTTAGATTTAGTTGCATGTGATGTTATTGTTTCAGATCTGTGATGATGATCGTGTTTAAATCTGTAAGAAAGATTGGTAATAACAACACGACACTGAGATCTTATTTGTTTTTGTTTGAGTCTAGTTATTTAAATTTGATAAGATTTTATTTTCAATATCTTCTTTTCTTTATTAGTTTAGATCAAATATAAAAGATGTATAGTTTTATTTTGTAAAATGGTTAGATTGGTTGTCGTTCGGTGAGCAAGATTGGTTGTCTCGTTCAGTGAGCTTGTCCGGTCAACTCGTTCGGTGATTTAGATCGGTTGTATGGTTCACATGAGTTAGATCGGTTGTATGGTTGCTGCTTGGTTGGTAGATCGGTTTGTACTAGTGAATAGTTGTTCGGTTGCTGCTTGGTTGGGTTGCTTCTTTTTCCAAAAAAAATGCGTATTTGACTTTGACCAATAAGTCAAACTTGGTCAAAGTTGTTACAAAATTTGTTAGAATCAGTTACAACAACTTTTAGATCTGAAAAATAAGCACTCTTTTTTACCTTTATAAGCACTAAAATAAGAAAAAATAATCAGATGAAAAACAGATAAAGCAGATCTGATAAGCTAGAATGATTTAAGCAGATATGACCAAAATAAGTACTATTGAATAAGCTCGGAAAAAAAACTACAGATCTGGTTGAATTAGCAAAAACTAAACAGATGAGCACTGATTAAGCAATTAAACGTCTGAATAAGCTCAAAACTTGACTGAATAAGCTAAATAAGAAATTTGAATAAGCATAAATAGCTCGAATAAGCAGTATATAAGCACATATAAGCACAATCAACTTGAATAATAACAAATAAGCACAGGAATAAGCAAATCTGACCGAATAAGCAGAAAATAAGCACGAAAATAAGCTCAATAAGTAGAAAAACTCGATCTCTAAATCACAAACAACACAAAAATAACACTAATCCGCAATCATTGGCTCTGATACCACATATTAAACATATAAGATCTTGATTGATGACTAGTGTGTGTAAAATAAAGTGTAATAGTGTGTGTATTTAGAGAGAGAATTTCTTAACTTGCCTTTTGATTAAAATGAAGTTGTTACATCTAACCATGACATAAATACCCTATTTATAGCCCTTAGTTAACTATCTTTATTAAACTTTTCTTACTTAACATATTTAGTCCATGCACTTTATAATAGTGCTACAAGTAGATTATTCTTTATTTCTAATACAAATAATTCACACAATTTATTTTATCAAGTATACAAGTGATCTTACAACATATTTATGATATACCAGGAAGGTTTGAAGGTTTAGTTAAGCATTTACAAGGGTTAAGCAAGGAAGGTTTTAGATTAGGGTTTCATTTGGAATTAGGGTTTTGTTTGTCTTGGAAGCTTGGGTTTATTATCTAAACTAGGGTTTAGATCTTGTATTTAATCATCCTACATCATATTAAGGTTATCTAAAAACCTTAAACTCTTTACATTTGTGATTTCATATGTATATCATGTCTATAGAGTGAATCAGCATATAGGAAACTTATTAACTTGTAAAATGGATTTTTACACTAGTTCATGGTTTGATGAACTTTGTCACATGTTATATGAATGTTAAATACATGTTATAATGGAATTATAAGTATTATACAAGTGTTGGTTTCTTTATACAGAGTATATATAAACTAGTTACCTAAAAGGTTTACTTATTAAGTTTTTAAGTTAAATGGAATTACAAGGATGTTATAATGGACACACTGTCAAATGATGGATCTAAGGAATACTTAAATTTATTGAACATGTGATACAAATGGTTGTAGAGTGACTTGTAACAAGTGGACTAAAACTTAAAGTTAAAAAAACAAGTTTTAAACACATTTTAGCTAAAATGAGTCAAGTTTTCTGTTTTAATTCAATAATATAACATATTTATTTTATATTTTATAAAATACTACATGTTACAAGGATCGTATGCATGTAGAGAACTCGAAAAACCGATTTATAACGAAGGAGATACGGCATTTGCAAGTTATACGATAATAAACGCGTTTATAAAATAAATTTTATAAAAACTTATTAAAATGCACCTTTGATATAAATGATTGGTTAATTTTCTCAGAAAGTACATTGTTTTAGGATTCCAAAACATTAAGAATCATAATTTTTTGATCAATAATGAAGGAGTTATGAATTTTTTTCGTGTTTACGATAATTAAAGCTAATAAAAATAATTTTATAAACTATGAATAGTAAAAATTACTATTCATCTCAGATACATTTTGAAAAATACATTAGTTAGATAAAAATTTTAATTACGAAGATGTGCTCGAAAGAATCATAAAAATCGGAGTTAAAACGAATAAGATACGACGTTTACGAGTTTATGATAGTTAAATTTATAAAAGTCCATGAATAGTAAAAAGTACTATTCACCAGGGGGTTAAAAATACAAAAATGTAATATTTTGATAACTCGTCTTAATACAAAAGTGTGGACGTAAGAAACGTATAAAACGGACTTAAAACGGGAAAGTTACGCCATTTTTACTAAGGTGTTATTTATAAACGTTTTTGTAATATAAATATGATTTCACTAATGCGATTAGATGGTGATGTAGCTATATAGAATTATATACGGTATTAGTTATTCAAAGTACTTAGTACTCATACGGCCTATAATTAATTAGGTTACATTCGGGCGTATTTGTGACGCATTTTCACGCATTTGATTTACATTGTTAACTCATCCACTCGAGGTGAGTTCATAGCCTCTTTTTCTATCTACTTGTTTTACAAAATCTACGGGGTGAAATTACATGCTTGTTTTACTTTTGGACACAAGTGTTTTAAATTGTATGCTATCAAGATTATTGCCTGAATATTAGTGCCTAAGTTACCGCATTGCCATTTAAGTCCCTACCAAATCATGAACCGTTAATTGCTAATGTAGTGAGTGCAAGTGTTATGGATAGATCTATCGGGACTGACAATCCCCACCTATAATTTCTGGTCACAAGTTGGCCATGGTGCATTTAACATTTTGAGGAACTTGTAGGCTATTTTGGCAGGCACCCTATATTTACTTTAGGGCACTAACAGTTAAGGTTTCGGGGTCATGAGCTTAGTGCAATAATACATGTTTTGGACTATGGAATATGTACATAGTCTGTCATTACTTAAATCTTGTGGTCCACTCTTTTACTGATAAACCTATGAATTCACTCAACCTTTGTGTTGACTTTTAGCATGTTTAATTCCAGGTCCTAAGGTATGAAATTTTGATGGGAGCTGCGTTGGATATCAAGCCGAAGGGATTCTGATTATTTTATATTCGATGCACCTTTAACTTTTAAAAACATATGTCATCTTTTGAAATTATGAAGCTTTTGTTTAAACAAATCTCTGTTGAATGTTTATGACTCCTTTAAAATAGTAGGACCTAATGTGAAAACTCTGATATTTTGTAAAGGCATCGAATGAAACCTTATTTTAAACGTCCATTTGAGGTCGTTTCCTATATCTTGATTATTGTACTATGATGTGGCACCCCATTGTTACCATTCCGCTGCTACCTGATTTTGGGGGTGTTACAATCACGCACACCAAAATTCATTCTTCCAACAATCTCGAATCGAGTAATATAGAACAGTGAAATGACTACAAAAGTTAAGATGATGTTGAAAAGCCATGATAAGATTAAAAACAAGCGAGAAACTTTTAAAAGCTAAAACAACACCGAAACTTAAGTTTTGTTAAGAAAAAGGTACATGTCAAACAAAAAAATGAATGTAAATCTGAGGGACAATCCCTTGTCTTGTGCAACTCCAACAATTGAAATGATTTGAGAGCAATGAAGTTCCTATCAATTACCTATTAACCCAGTGTTGCAAAGAAAGGCATACAAGGCTAATTAATCATCGCTTAGGCATTACTGGGTCACTAACCTTTTAGATTTGTATAAATCGGTCGAACAAAATCGGTCAACGGTGGTCAAAGATGATCAACGGTGGTCAATGATGATCAATGGTGGTCAAATTTGTCTGAAACCTGCAAATCTTGTCGGAAATACTCAAAACTTACGTAAACTTGTCTTAATCACTTATATTATATGTTTTATCTATTACAAGTTGCTTTTTTTAAATATTGACAGAAATTCCCACCTTTTAACATTGATAATTAATGAGTTCATCTTTTTTAGCTTGAGAGTTATGTTATTTTTATAATGTGGTATCTGTAATTATATTTACTAATTACTACCTTAATAAAATGAAGGATATATGGCGGACCAACCCAGCCAGAATAGTTCAAAGCCATATCTTAAAGAGCTCATTTTGAGCTGTTAGCAATTTTGGCACCTCAATGGTAGCGAAAAACAACCAACAAATCTTACCCCCAATTTCTTTAAACCGGCGATCACGTCCTTTTCTAGCTGTTGTGGGTTTGATTCAAAGTCAAAGTATCCCATGTAAACCGCATCAAATATCCCTTGTTCTGTTTCTAAAATTAAAAAAATAGTAATAATATCTAGAACACACATATACAAATCAAACATTTTGCTGCATTCTTAGCACGTACCAGCCCAAAATGGAGCACACCACTCAGTAGGATGTAAAGTATAACCCGTGCAGTCCATACATATACTTCTGGGATATAAGGCTTCAAAAGCACCTCAAGTGCAACATAGCATGGGCTTTCTACAACATTCGCGAATACTTAACCTGCATAGTATAATAAAATTTAGATACACATTAGCGATAACCTTTGGATATAATTAACAGTAGTGATATTATGGTAATTTGAATTTTACCTGGCGTGAAGAATACCGCGAGTCCTAAATCAAATGTCTTGAGAAAGAAATCGTCATCCCTGTTAACCACTAAGGAATTTTCAAGTATTAACAATAGACAACTGTAATCACCTAATTTTTCTACCAAACATACATTACAGTTCTCACTTACTTACCTTTTTAAAGTATCGCAAACAATGTGACGACCACTAAACGTAGTTGCAAGCTTCGAGTGGGGCTCCCATTGAGTTAATGTATCCACAATGAAAAACATTTTTAGCACATTTCATGACAAAGTCTAATGTATTAGTTAAGTAGGCAATTTAATATGTTCTTGAAAACTTTTGATTAGTAGAACCCATGTTAATCGTCCCTTAGAACCCATCTTAATCGTCCCTTACATAGCAAATTCAAATATTTGTACCTACTTGGGCCACTATAAATGATAATTTAAGTTCAGCTCATCTTCATAAATATGGGTTAAAATGTTAAAATTGGAATATGATAAGTTCTCTTACCAAAAAATCACAAAAATGGTGAAATATTAGGATCTTATGCACATAAAGCTACTTGAGTATATATAACTTACAACGCCCGAAAGATGTGGAAGATACCATTGACTGCCCCATGATCTGGTGACACCTAGAATCCATGACCGTCTAAACCCTAAACCCACAAACAACAACTTTTTTACCTCTTACTCTCTCCGCTACCGATTTTCCGTCAAACCTGCACAACAAAAAGAATCATCAAAAAAGGAGTAGCAGTAGATCAACTTAGTAATCATATTAAATACAATGCTAGTACTCTCTGATCTACACTTACACAACTCGACATCTTCTCTTAAAATAATTAAATTTACAGAAGTACGTATAGGAAGACAAAATATTGAAAGTAATGAAGAACGGTAATTACAAATTTCCACATTTGTTCTTCAATTCCTTCATTTGGATCACCATCGCCAAACACAAAAGAAAAGACTGCTAAAGAAGACAAATTATAGTAGTTCATTGTCCACTTTAGCAAATGGTTGTCGATATGAAATCTAGATATACTATTTTGGGCCTACAGGTTAAGTGAAAACCATTCCACTATATTATTTTCGATCTCGTTACCTCCTGTAGTAATATGGATCCCAAACACTACACATGGCGCAATTTTGTCATGAATACATTGTTGTCAAATGTTTTTTCTATAGTTTACATGAACACATGAAATCACAAAGTCTACAAAAGGGACATTACCTAAACAAATTAGTTGGATGAGGATACAATTGGTATAGCAAATAAGATCGTCCTCTGCTGCTTTTTCGATCATCTTTTTCCTTGAAAGGAAACTCGAATCTTGACAATAGCTGCCTTAACTCATGTAAACCATTCACCTTTTTCTGAACCTTATCATTTAAGTTTGGTTCTTAACACTTTCATGAGCTTCTTTAAACTGCAAAAAAAAACCAACCTCGTTAAGGAAACTTAAAGTTTTAATTAGTGCATTGCAATTTGAAAAAAAAGAATTATGCTCATCTCTTTCAGTGTTTTCCCATCCACAACAAATCATATCTAAGCCACCCTGCAAATTATAATTACGACAAAAAATTGTTCAAAAATAAAATTCCATTCAGGAATTTCATCAAACAGTTGGTATGCAAAACTATAATCTGACTTGATTTCAAAACTAAAATTAATAAATCAAACCTATACGGGTCAACTGATGTTGTAAATCAAACAGTTGGTATCCGGATCATTCTTCCCCATATGTTGTTTCCGAAATCAATTGATCTTAGCTGTTGGTTTACTTGTAACCGCATCAATAAATGTTGTAATTCTAGAACTCTTCATCTCCACTTGGTTTTCTTGTAACCGCAGTGATAAATGTTGTAATTCCAGAAGTATACATCTTTATTTTTTGAGATGCATTCTTTAGGTCCTATCTGTATGACTAATGAGGGCAAAAAAAAGGCGAAGGATTTTATGGGCTTTAATGAGTTTGAGTCATAAATACTGCAAATTCAATATAGTGTACTGAATCTTTATATAGATAAATATATATTAATTTGACCGTTTTCCCTCCATTTCCATTCTTATAAATTGAGAGTTAGTATCTTATTTCTAGACACTGAAACATACACTTATTCCTCTCCTTTGTTTACAATCATCTTGATTTGTTATGTATCCAGTTCGTAATAGAGGGAAGACACATATTGGTTCGCCTTGATAACTCGTTGATGCTAACGAGGTTATCCGTTGTTGTTGTATCTTGGGAGATAGACATTCATGATTCTCAAGCACCGTGGAGAGGAAGAATCTATCTTAAGGAAACCGTGAGCATCACATGCCTCAACATTTTCCTTGTTTGTCTTTTTGAGTCTCAACAATCAAACGGTTTACGGTACTATTTTCTACACTTTATTGTTTCTTGTTATTATCAACATATTGTTCGTTTGTCTCTAATAGCAAAACACCTAATACATATAATAAAACCTACTCTCTCTAACCATACACCTACTACCGCTGCCACTTTTGTTGCTGTCTGCCAAACCAATGACCATGGTTTCAGTGGACTAGGTAGTTTCAGTGTGCAAGGTGGTTTCAGTGTGTTTGTGGTGGTTTTAAGTTGGTTTGGTAACTATGGTTTACCTAAGGTTATTTGTCTTAGACCCAAGGTACTTTTTGTTTGATCTAATGAATATTGGGTCTTTAGTGTTTCAGATTTGTTAAAGAAAACCATAACATGACCTAGACATCATCTTACGTGTTAACTGAAAAAAAACGAAGCTCTTTTGGTTCTTTTTGTTGGTTAGATATATTGAAAGCTTAGGCAAGTGATATTTATGAGGTCGTTTGGTTCTTTTTGTTGATTAGATCTATTAAAACTGAGGCCAATGTGATGTGATAACTTTGTGCTTGAATGTGTGGTTTATGTTGGTGTGTTGTGGATCTAACCGGGTTTTTTACCGGGGTATGATTATATTTGATGTTTTTGTTTTATGTTTGTATATTGGCTGAGATATGATGTTTGGTTCCGGTTGGTGGTTTTGTTGTTGGTTTAAGTGGTATATGTGTTTATAAAACGATGGTATGCCGTTTGTTGGTGCCGTAAGAAATCAAAAAAGTACCAATGATTTTGGTGAGGCTTATACTTAAGGCTATGATGATTCAAAATTATCGGAAAAAAATTGGATGGCATTTTACAATGCAACTATTTTGTCGCAATTTTGTGCTGACGTAATTTCGACATCTGAGTCAAGTTTACATAACCGCACATTTACAAATCTGAGCAAGAATGAAAATAAGAGTTTAGTTTGTAAAATTTTAAAATTTTAAGAAAAGGGTAAAATTTTAGGGTGTGTTTAGTTGGGGAAAAATATCTCATTTTCTAAGAAACTTTTAATTTGAGAAAAGAAAAACTAAAAACTTGTTTAGTCGCACTTTTTTTCAATATTTTTCAAAAAAAAGGAAATTCTCATTTTCTTATTTTTAAATAGAAAAACAGAAAATCACATTTTACTATTCTCCATTTCTAAAAAGAAAAATACAACTTCTATCTAAACATGTTTTTAAAATTCTCAACTCTTCTCTAGAGAAGAAAAATCATTTCTTTCTTTTGGAATTTAAAAACATAAAAACATGAAAAATTTTCTACAACTAAAAACCACCTTAATATTTGATAATTATAAAAAACTGAAAACAAAAAATTAGTGTTGTAAAAAGTCAGAAGCTTAAGGAAAAAAAAGGCAACTATGTAAAAATATTTAGTTACCAGTATTGTTTGTTTCACTTACTTTATATCTTTTTTTTAATCTTAAAATACATTTTGATTGGCTTCGGTTCGAACTAGGGGTGTAAACGATCCGAGCCGAGTCGAGTTTTGGCCTAAACGAGCTAGGCTCGTTTATTAATTACTCGACTCGAGCTCGAATAAACTTTAATAAATTGGCTTGAGCTCGAGCTCGAATATATTTTTGTTGTTCGAGCTCTAGCGCGAAGCTCGTTTAAGATATTTTATATTTTTTTGTACTCTTACAATAAATTAACTTTAAGGCTTAATATGCTCGTATAAAAGATGTAGCTTGATAGGCTCGCTTATTAACTCAAGCTCGAGCTCGAAAACTCATTTACATTTACAATTATAAAAATTGTTCTAATGCTCAAACTAAAGTTAATATATGTAACTTATAAGCTCAACAAATATTGTTTAAAAACACAATATCAATGTTTAATAACATCTAAAGTTTAACTATGTTTCAAAATAAGGTGGGGGCTTTGTTTATATATAGTTTTTTCTCTTGAAAGTTTTCCTTTTCAAGCGATGTTGGATAAGTATAGTAACAATGCCCTCCTATAATTTCAATTTCTCTTGTTCTTTTGACTTTTTCAAACTTCATTTCTTATTTCTTTTTGTCTAAGTATTTCTAGTTAGCAAAGAAAAGAAAAGATAATAAAACTTTTATATTTTTTAATTTTAAAATAAAAATGGGATTGTTTGTTGCTACTTGCAACAGTTATATTCAATACCCAAATATCGAGTAAGATTAAGCACCTATAAAAATTAAGTAACACTATATATCGCTTGAGATGTGATATGATCATCTTATAAAAATACATTGTTGGGTGATTTATAATTTTACTAGACGAGTACTCGTGCACAACAACACAACTTTATAGCGACAAGCTTTTATAGTTGCATGATTATTTCATACGTTTTTTCATAAACATAAGTTCCAATATGCTTCACTTTTAATCTTCATCACTTTCACCTTTATCAATTAGACTCTAAACCATTTTCCGTCCAACTACCAAAACTTGATTATGAAGTTCTCAACAATAGGCGTTAGCATGTCTTCATCATCATTATCACCCGAGATGACAATAACATCATCACAGTTCCGGATGATGAATTTGGATCGAAAAACGAATTGGTATTGGGTGCGGGATTGGGAGCGGGATGAAGATGTTATATAAACGAACAAAAGCGGTGAAAAGTAGGTGTATATAAACGAGCATGAACTAAAGTAGTAAAACAAATTAGTAAAGTTTTAGTAGCAATCGTGGATTAATGCAAGATGAATAAAAGTCTCGAATTAATATAGAGAATACTTTTCAAAATTAATATAGTGTGTATGTTTGAAAACTAGATGCATGTACATATATAAGATGCATTTAATCAAGTAGGCGAATCCTATGTAATTTTTGTCCCATGCGGGTCAAATTTGTTGCTAGTACTACTTTGCTTCGTTTTTACTTCAAAATCATTTTCGAAACTAATTGAGATGCATCTAAATGGATAGATATGCATCTAATTCAAGTAGAAGCATCTCAAATGGGTGGTTATAATAATTTATCATCCTTCTCATTTTAAGTTTTCTTACTTATGTATGCTTTTATGTGTGTGGCTTGTTTATATGTATTTGTGTGCATGACATATAACTATTAACTTGCGACTCGACTCTCATTCAAAATCGTATATTTTAGCACGCAACTTATATCATAAATCAACTCGTAAGAGTGAAATATAACATAACCCTTATTGGCTCAATGTCACACTCAACTTCATCAAATATCAAATTAGCTTAAAATTTACTTTGATACTCCATAATCCATGATGTATGTCATGTCTATAGTTGTTATACGTGAATGACTTGTTTATTAGAAAGAGTTACAATGCTTTCTATAAGTTTATAAATCAATATAATTTGATTGAAACATGTTTAAAGATCATTCTATAAAGCAAAAGTGTGTAAACTTAAATCACTTAACACTTATGCAAATAAAAACGCACATTCAAATGCTTTATATAAGTTTAGGTAAGATAAATAAGTGTATTTATATAGATTAAACTTAAAAGAGTTATCATTTAGTTGTTTAAAAAAACTAGTAATAAACAAAAAATAATAGTGTGCTTCTTAGATATAGAAGATAAAAGTAAAAAAGAAAAACACATGTTAAAAAAAAAGTAAAAGAAAACACATCCCACATAGAAAGCGAGAAGAAAGAAAGAAAAATAAAGAGCCTATAAAACAAAGTATAAGAAAAAAGACGAGATTTACCTTCAAGTAAATATGTAGCTTAGAAATAAAATATTAAGATACAACTTTAATCTTGATAATACTAGAAAAATATATATATATAAAACTTTAAAATAAAATAAGCTTAAAAACTTATATATTAAGTGTTGGCTTGTTAAGCTCGAGTAGTTCGTTCGGCTCGTTAAGATCGACTAGCTCGTTCGGCTCGTTTGACTCGTGATATTTAAACGAGTTTTCGAACGAGCCAAGCCAAATATTAGTTTTCAAAGCTCGGCTCGTCAAACTAATCGAGCACTAATATTTGTTCGAGATCGAATCGAGCTCGTGAGAATTAAGCTCGAGCTCGAGTTCGAATAGCTCGTTAAAAGCTCGGATCGTTTACACCCCTAGTTCGAACATAGTTAAAACTCTCGGGCTTAATATTCCAACTGACAAATGATGACAATTGTTTTATTTTATAATAGGCTTTTAATTTGGATTAGGAAACTTGTGACAAATGTAGGATCACTTATATGGGTATGTTTGACACCAAAGATTATAGAGAGATTGTGATTATTTTTTTGAAAAAATAAGCTATTTCAATATAAGCTTCGTTTGACAAATGAACTTATACGAGATTATAAAAGAAAATAATCTTTCATAATCTTATAAAATCAAATGATACATTATGTAGCTTATAATAATAATCTCTTTTCATAATCTCCATCTCCAGCTTTATCTCTAATTCCATCAACAGTTACTTTTGCCAAACATACTCTAAATGAGAATGCTAGAGTGCACAAATTTACTAAAAGAACACTAGAAAAGAAACTAGAGAATCGACTTATGTCAAAAACTTTAATTGAGGCTAATTAAAATATGGTTTAAAATTTGGAGCTCAAATGTGCATGTGGTCTACTATAAACAACTTTTCGAAGGGTAGCTACACGTGGGAATTTATTTGGTTGAATAAATTCTTTCAAGTTTATTAAATATTGCATAGTACTCGCGTGTTGCAACGACGGATATCTTTTAATTAAAATTTCCGGAGATTAATATTTTATAATTATATGATTTTCGTGAAGAATGTTTCGACCATTTTTTTTACGATAACAAATGTATCAAGAGTCGTTTGTTAAAAAAAATATGACTATGACAAAGATGACAAGAATGAAGAAAATTTGAAAAAATATAAAGCATATGACCATTACGTTTAAAATTTGAAAAAAATAAAATACTTTTCTCTCTACAAATGGCTTCCGACCAATCTCTGGTTACATTTACTATCTATTTCAACATAAGCTTTTTCACATTTTATTTCCTTTGTGCCTCTCATTTTTTCTTCTCCAAGGTGGTTCTTGGAACAAATCTAAGGTAGGTCCCAAAAATACCTTGCATATCGCTTCTATAAACTTTTGAGATCTAAGGTGGTTCCCGGGAACCACCTGCCACAAAGGTAGGTCCACCTCTTAGAGAGCGATTAGAATTCTTGTTTATCAATGTTGTTCTCATATGAATTTCATAATTTAGAGTTCTTCTCGAGAAGATAGATAAGTTTAAGGATAATTACTTGAAAATGTATAGAACTTGCCATTAATTGCAGTTTTGTGT
Organism: Tanacetum coccineum; assembly: GCA_026074375.1. NCBI lineage: Eukaryota > Viridiplantae > Streptophyta > Magnoliopsida > Asterales > Asteraceae > Tanacetum > Tanacetum coccineum. The sequence continues at coordinate 37,851 of BQNB010007170.1, read as the reverse complement.
AGCCTACTTTTTTTTTCTAGTTCCGTGTAACCAACTTTTGAATTACGTCTGTTGTGTGTACTCAGTGACTTGGTAACCTGTTAGTACCTACGTGGAGCTGGTTACCATCCATATCATCTCTGTGTGTAATTTTCATTTTTATGTGTTTTTCCTTATTTTTTCATTAAAACAAAACAAACACTCTCTATTGACCCCGTTGCACGAAAATCAGTAAAGTACCCATATTAGTAATATACTACGTAATAAAGGTAGATCGATAATTAAGACAGTGAATTAACCCCGGCTAGTATAAAGTTTTTTTCTTCCACAGTATGGTAGTCTTCTTCCTTTGTCTCGTCGGTAAGGCAAAACAAGTTTCCTCCCGTTATATACGATATACATTTAGATTTTTAAGATTTTAGACATCACATGCACACTTTTTACTTTTTTCCTTCATAAACTCACAATTTTAACTATCTCTAATTGGTCACTAACTCAAGTGATACGATTGAAGGTGGTAGGCCGAAATAGTTTTTTTAAATTAAATAACAAAAAGTAAGATACATTTTCAAGTAATTATCCCATAAAGTTATAACAAAAAGTTCAGACTTTATATTTAATAAATTAGACACTTTTTTTTGTCTGGACACATGTTTTGTCCAGTATTTTCTAAAATTAAGAGAATTATTATTATAAGATTGTTTTTGTAAGTTAACAAAAAAAAGATTTGCTTTTGTAGTTAACATAGAAAATTTTAGACCTTCATAATATCAATTTGCATTTGCAAAGAATAGGCAGTATCGGTTGAAACTGCTCAACGCAACCAATATGAAAGCATGACAATGATTTTAAGACAACAAAAAAGTAAATAGTTGGACATTTAAATGATCATTAGAAATTATTACTTTTTCCTACTTATGTCTATATGTGGAATGAGAGTTAGTCAATGGCTTTCATGATAGCAATACAAAATGAAGTAACCACTACAAAAAAAGGGGCTAAAGTGACCGAAAATTTAATGACGCCTATATTTTTCGTCACTATTAACCCAATTTTTTGTGACGCAATAGAATTTTCAATCACTATATCTTCTGTACCAGTTTGACATATATTTAATGAACGAAGTAATAATTGCATTAATATACATGTTAGTGATGAAAGTAATAAGTCCCTGAAGTCACGTACCAAGTGTGACCACGTCTAACTCATTCATGTTACGCACCATAGTCATATGAAATTTTCAGTTATCACTCAACTTTGGATAAGTATTACCTGTTAAGCACACGGATGCTTTCTCTTGCCAACTAAATTGACAAAGTTATAATTAAAATACTCTCTCACATCGTAACTTTTTCTTCACATTCCACACAGTTTAAGAAAATCACAGTGCAAATAGTTTAACAAAGTTTACTTTTACTTTAGTAAATAAAGGCATCACTATGACATATTAATTAACCTGAATCGCATTAAATAATTTAGTGAAGAATGCCTTTTTGTTAATATTGTACTTAGGTGCGATATTTTGTTATCTTACAAAGCTTAATACTAAATTATGACGAAATCTTTACGACTCACTTAAGAACAACACACGTTGAACAAATACAACATTCAATACTTCTTCTTCATCTAACACTTCAAAGTATAAGGACTGAAACTGACAAAATTCCCAAATATTACACAAACACGGATCCCATTATTTTCCTTCATATCTTCCTTCTCCCCCCATTTCATAACAAACACACAATGAAAATCCTTCACCGGCGTCGACGTAGAGATCACCGTCCTCATGCCTTCACCATCGCCGTCGTCACCTTCACAATCACGTTCTTTGTCTCCGATACGAATAACTTTCAGAAAATATCTTATTCAGGTAATAATCAACCATATATGCTTTTTCTGGTGAAGTTATATAGCTTGATTATCATACATATATCTCATTTTATTGTGATTTTGATTATGGTCTGACAAAATGGTTTAAGCTATGTTTATATAGTGGTTCTATTATTATGATAAAATGCTTTAATGAAAGCAATAGTAATTGTGGCCTAAGTGTTTGATAAAATGCTTCAATGAAAATATCAGTAGTTTGTGGAGCAAGTGTTTGATAAGATGCCTCAGTGAAAACATTAGGTGTTGACTGGATCGATGTCATCATCTCTTCACAGGTGGCAATTAGGACTCACTAATATCTTGTTCTGACTAAAAGTTTACAGAAAAATCAGAATTCGTACTGCTCGTTTAACAACTTGTCTAACTCATGTAGAAATTGGTTGAGATTTTATATATTTTTATATTCAATTTTCAAAACTATTTTTTTTTTCTGGTTCAGATAACTATTGAAGAGCTGTTTCAAATTTTCTAAATGCTTTAAAAGTGTTTTGGTAATATGCACCAATTTTACAATGCTATAGAGATGTAATTAAGATAGATAATTAGTTGAGTGTTTTAGTTTGCACATCCAAGGCCATGTAGAATCGTTAAAATACGATATTCATATTTTTAGGTAGAATAAGGACCTATTATAAGATTTTTTCAGTATGTATTCGTCCCATTCCATTATATGTGAAATTAGTATCATAAAAGTGTTCTACAACTACACTAAGATGATGTTAGTAGTATCAAAAGGAACTAACTAGAATCCCAGCACACGCGTTACAGAGAGGTCTTCACATCATCTCATCATAAACAATTCATAATCTCTCTGTTATGATCTTCTTTTGACCGTCCCAGTGTCCTATAGAAAATAGTGAAGGAGTGATTGAACGTCCTAAAAAATTCCAAGAGAAATCTGTCTTTTCATTGACATCATATTGGATCTTAAAAGCATAGTACGCAAATTACTAATTTCATATAAGACAACACTGAATCAGATTGCCTCAAAGGTAGGTATATACTAATAAATATATACACTATTGAATTTGGTTCTAAATTCTTCTTTACTTAACTTTGTAGATCTTCTGACTTATATGCAGCGTGCTTCTAAACTATTTAAGTCTATTGTTCAGAGATTTGTATAAGCACCTCCTCTGTTTTAGTTCTAACAGATTTTCTGAGATGACTACGAGAATTGTTTTCCTCGTACAAACTACACGGTCTTATACATTATGAGTCATTTATCTTTTGCTCTAATCCAATCATTTTCCAATGTACCAACACTCTCATTTTATGCGATTTTTTTTAAACTAGCAGATGCCAAACCTTACATGTTATTTTAAGCACTGAAACATTGTAAGGGAAGGTGCGAGGGCCCTGCCCTCCAACCCTTACAGTATTTACATCAATAATACCCGACTGCTTCTATCAGGCGTTATACTAAATAATTGTAATCATGCGCATCTGTTTACCCTGTTCTAGCGGTAAGGGAGCCTATGCAGTGTCTTTTCTCTAGCGTACCACATACAATGGAATACAGAATATCATCTTTCCTAACACAACACTGATGGTAAGCATTATTTGAACACTAATTCAGGTACTTTTAGTACTTCGAATTATAACCTCATCAAGACCGTCTAAGTTCATTACAAAACTTCAATTTTTCTTCATCACAATGGTTTTAAAATCGTGTGAGTCAGCATGAGAAGATTGTTGGGGGTCGTTTTGTAGTGCAATGAGAAGGTATATTTGTTTTCACTTTCTTTTGGATCATTTTAATTTAAAGAATACAATATGAATTAATGTTGTTGATGCAGCTTGCTGAGTTTGAGAAGAATGATGCTTGTGCCGTGATGGATCCTCCAATGCTTGTGTCAACCAAGTTTTGCTTTGCTTGCACAATCATGAAATATAAGCGACATAACCCTGCATTCTTTAATGTATCGGGTATGCTTCTGTACACCATTGTATCTTATTATCTTATTCGGTCATTGCCTCTTAAATTGCGGATGATAAGAATGCAGATAACTAGCTCTCAGTTTTAGGTACTATCAACTTCAGGAGACACCCATCTAGGAGGAGATGACTTTGACACGGTTAGGACTTTTCACGGATACTTATAGATTTATGAATCCAGGATTCGACATTCGAGCATTCTTGTTAATATTTTCTTAAGTTATGAACAGAGGATTGTTGATCGGCTAGCTGAGAGTTTCAAGAGAGATGTGTTTGAGGTACAGGTCATATATAAAGGGCAAACTAACATAAATAAGCATGTTGGTCATTATTTAAGAAACTAATACGTTGTTAGAGGTGCAGGGTCAATACGTTGTTGAGTAGAATGGTCGATACGTCGTATCCATCTGGTGGATATGGCGTATGAGTTGATTGTTGGAACATGGTTACTTAGAAACAATAAATAAATGCAGGGAATTTAATCACACCAATTAAATCAACAATTAAATAGAAAGAAACAAAAATTAATTTGTTACTCTTATTAAATTATTCTAAGCTAATGGTTAGAAATACTAATTAGAATTAAAAGGTTTGAACTTTTTTAATCACTCCGGCAACGGCGCCAAAAACTTGATGGCTGTTGTGTGGGTCATTTTTTGATTACCAAGTTTTAAATTTATATTTAGCCGACTTATCCTAAAACAACACTTTAACGGGCAGTGTACCCAGTCAGATGGGAGTTTCATGGTAAGTAGGGTGTCGAAACAATAAGGCGAGGTCGTTAACCTTAAATTAATTCAGTATTTTAAGTTACTAATAATTAAGTTAATTCTAATTACTTGTTAAACCTATGCTAAACCTAGTTCTAATGGTAATGGGGATTTTTTAGCCTGAGAGACTGGCACTGGTTTTATGATGACAATAATCAATTCTAAACACAATAAACATGCAAGAAAACAATCAGAAGATAAAAGAGACAGGGTCAAAAGCCAATGATAGAAAACCGTTATTAGCCATATTAAATCCGATATTAACGATGGTTTGTTTGTTTCGTGCATTGATTTCTTTATCTGATAGCCGGCATATCATTCCTAAGACTTAGGCGGGACATCATCCTAGACCTAGATACGTTGAATCCTGTCACAATTAACGAATACGCATAAAGCATCCTTTTAGTTTAATTATAATCTATCTAGGGATTAAAGCAATGGTGATCTTGTTAAACCCTAGCCCATCGAGGACTTTACCACCTTACTGCTTGACGGTATTTTTATATTTATGTGTAGTTCACTGTTCAAAGCTTTATCAACTAATTAAGAACATACTTGTTGAAACATTACGGGTCACCTGCCGGTCCAACTAAGCTCCATAATTAAGACAATGATTAGACATATTTGTGATCCCTATTGGTCCTTAGTAAAAAATCATGTTATGGTGAGCTCTTATGATTCTAGTTCACTTGTTAGGCGTAACTAGACATAGTTGAATGATAGGTCGCATATTCAAACACGTAGACAAGCACCATGTGATAAACATAATTAAACTTTCAGCGATAAATTAAGAAATCGATTTTAAAATAAACCAAACATTAAACCTTCATTAAGATGGCTAATACCCTAGGGTATTAGCCTATAACCATTATAATTATAAAAGCGTGATCAAATAACCAAGGTAAACTAAACGTTTTATCGAACGATACTAAAAATTAATTGATTACAAGAGTATAGGAATTACACGGTGTCTTATATGGCATCGTGATCAATGCTTGACCTTTGGTTGCTTTTCTTTTCTTCAGAAAATCGTCTTTTATGTGTATGGTATAGAGAATATATGATTTTGCACATTGAAAACTCATTTTGAGTCTTCTATTTATAGTGTTTGAAAAAGACTGGATATGCCGTAATAGGGGTGTTTTCCTTGGAGTGTGCGCTAAGTTTATAATCAATCAGATATAACTTCCCAAATTATAATTATTTACAATCTTTGATGAATATAACCCAAATCTAAACCATCAAACCCCCCCCCCACATTATAGTCTAATAGTTATCCAGCTGGATACGGCGTATGAAGAAACATAGATACACCGTATTGGTAAGTGAAAATATGCGTTTTCTTGTGAAGTCCAGGCGTTGATACGCCGTATCTCCTTTTGTGGATACGACGTATTGAGTAGAATTAAGCAATCTTTAAATATCATCGTTTAAGCTCCAAAAAGTGCGCCTTTTAGCATGTCTTCACAAATCACTCCGTAATTACTACAATTTACAAATTTAAGCAATTAAGTAACGATTCTTACAATAATTATATAAAAGTGGATAATTTATTCAGGATAAATGATGGTATAAATGAACGTTATCTGGTTGTCATCATGTACTCCACAAAAAGAATTATTGCAGTAACCAAAGTGAAAGTTATGAAGTGGTATGATTACGGTTATCTGGAGGAGATTGAAGTTCGAAGAGAAGATTAGCAACTATACAAGTTCAAGGAAGGTGACTCCCAATACTTTAATTGCATGATATTAAAGACATGCTGCTTCTCTTGGTTCAAAAGAAACTCCCTAATCTTGAAAGAGATGTCATTTTTGACTTGGGTGTGGCATTACGGATGTTTACTAGACATATTGTCATCCTTAAGCGAGTCGGAAGACCTTCAACTGGGAGTCGAAAGCTACCAGAAGAAGCTCAATATCACCAAGCCAGAGACATTCAGGTCCGACATCTCTAACAATTCCATACACTACATACAACAATCCTCAAGGAATTATCTATGAAGACAAGTACAAGAGAAACAGGTTGATGCGCACGGATAACTCTACAAGTTCTGTGACGGGACGCTCACATCTGTTAGAACCGTTCTTTATGATATTGCTTCAAACATGAGGATGGATTACTTGTCGAAGAGAACATGGAGTAGTTTGGACAAAAAGAGGTCTCACATCATGATCAAGGCTATCGATCAGCTGCTGCTAGAGAGAAGGTTTAATGAGGAGCTTGGAAAAGTTCGTTGGTGGGAGAGATTACGGGGAAGACCTCAGACTGCTTCAACGAACAATATGACTTTGTCATATTTTGTTCTTCTATTTCAGGTCATTCTTTCGTAATTATAAACTTGTGCATATGTATATAAGTAGTGTTGGACTTAAAATAGGCATATATAGTGTTTGAGTATGAATATTTAAGAATTTCTTAGTAAATTCAAAAATTTTCAAACTAACATACTCAAACACCATATAATTCCTTCATAATTTAAGGGGGAGCATCAAAATGTTCCCAATAATAAGCTTGATATATAATTAGAACATTTTTCTCCCCAAATAATTTTCATACATATTTGAATCAATTGATATCCAAAAATATCAAGAGATTTGACATTTTTGATAAGGGGGAAGATGTGATTAAAATATATATAACTTATAAAATGTGATCTGAATGACTCATGTGTGAACTCCTTCCTCGTATGTGCTAAACATTTTCGGTTATCGATGCACATATGCAGGGGGAACTTTTCTAAAACGTAAAACCATCGAGGTACTAAATGTTTAATTTATATCAAAGTACCTTGATCGATGTTTTCAAATGGTTTTAAGGCTGTAAACAATACCAAAAGACCGACCATGTATTTAATTAATTGGAGTTATAAGGTGGTTAGGTATAGGTGTTCGTTCTTACGATCCATCCAGAACTGGTTTGGGGATTCCCAGGGGGACATTCCATTGATAGAATAAGAAGTCCATAGGTATGATAATAAAGGAGAAGAATGTTAGTGATGAAGTCGTGGTGAGCATTGAAGGGGCTGAAGAATGAAAAAGGAAAGTTATGATAATGAGCGTGGGTGAAATGACCACAGACCACATTGGGGAGGTGTCCACCCTACCACTTGAAAATGAAACGAAGCACTCCGTTTACCACTTAGACAAAAACCGGGTCAATACATATGCTATCAGAAACACTAAGATGTTGTCTGGTATTGAAGATAGTCATCATTGATCAGTGTTGCTGATGCACAACACTTCCCTTGCCAACTCTAGGTCTTCAAAAGACTCTTGTATATTTTCACAGAGATACACGCATTTCTATCGAACTTTCTCACTTCCGAGTTAGTCGTGGGTACGGTATTGCAAAAGGGTGGCAGTCTGCTCCATCCTTCCGATTACTAAAACCAAAGTGCACTATTAAGTATAGGAGCTAAAAGAGATCACCCATAAATCTCACTATGACACTATTTAATTATATTTGTTGCTTACACTCTATGAAAACAAGTAATAACTTAAGAGTCTTACGCATTATCCCTGTGATATTGCCAGAACATCAGAGTGATACTAAAGTATTCACAATGATGATGGAAATCCTTGAGTGACCAACATCAACAAGCTCTTTTTGATCGCGATAGGTGACTTGTAAGATCCTATATGGATCAAACTTGTAACACTAGATATTGATTAGGTCCATATTATGCATTGACGATTGATGAATTTTGAAATGCATAAAACTCTCGAGGTGTCACAAAATCACTTTAGCAAGTGACACGTCGATTGATTTTCAAATCATTTTTTGATTCAATCGGTGAGACTTTGTCTTACTGGTTCACTCATACCGTGTTGTTTGCTTTGAGACGCTCTAGTAATGAGAACGGCTAGTGCAGCTGTGAAACCCTGTCAAGGAGATTCTTTAAAATTCTACCTGATCACAGGCAGTATTTATACTGATTAACAGGGAACCGTGGTTATTGCAACCGTATTCGACAAAAGTGAACAAAGACTCTTTTGTCCATATATGTTGTTTATCACTAGCCTATTTATGCAGGTAATCCCGATGGTAGCTGCAGCTGGTTCAAGACAGTCAAAGATTCATAGCGCATTGCTCATACTCGATTGACATATGTAAAGATATTATGAAAGCTCAAGTACATGTTTCAAGACTTTCGCTACTCTAATATCGCACGTCTTTCTTGAAGCGACGAAGTGCTAAAGTTAAAGAACTTCAAGAAAGATGCCTTATTCAAGCTTTCAAGTTAAAGAACATGTTTAAAAGTTATGAGCATTGTCGGTCTGAGGTAACAAGTACACAGAGCACAAGATCCACAAGTGATGATTAAGAGTTTATGCTGGCTGTGATCTCAAGATGTCATATTCACATACAAGTCAAGCTTTAAAGGAATAAGCTCTAGCTAAAGTCTAAGGATCACTCGTCCTATTACTAGTTTTGAATGATAAAGATTCAAGACCACAGGCAAGGATTAAAGACATTCATAGAATGCTAAACTTATATTTTTGTAAAAGGATTGTTGACCTACCTTAAGGGGGAGGATTGTTAAGATCGAGAAAAGAAAGACGTCGGGTCACACCTAAAATATGTAGATGGAGGTCTGATATAGTTTTTGGGAACCTTAAAATAGGTAGAAAAGGACAAGGCTACATCTTAATAGGGGGGGCCTTTGGCATGGCCAAACTAGAGTATAAATCCCTCTCCATTGCTTGGAGAGGGTGTTGGTTGTTCACTTTCTCATTTCATTCAAGCTAATATTCTCTCTTCCTTTCTCTCTCTAAAAGTGTTCATCCTTCCACTTTCTCTCTTTAGTTCTTTGTCATTTGATTGTGTCTTGTGTTTGATTATTACATGTATTATACAACATATCTTAAATTAGTATCATAAATTGACGTCGTTCTCATCACTAAAGTAAGAGGATTCGGAATGTACCTCGCTAGATGCTTGAGCCATGAGACATCCGTTTTATCCTTTTGCCATTTTTCATCAAGCTTTCCTCACCGCTATTAACTCCAAGAACCTCTGACGAAAGCTCTTTGGTTCTCGTCCTTCGGTATGGTTTCAGACATACTCTCTCGCCAGCAGATCATCAAGCATCGTAATGCTCGATCGTGCCATAATGATCTTCGATAAGATGATTGGGTTTCCGTGTAACGCCCCAAATTGAGTCACAGCGGGACGATATAGGTTAGGGATGGTATTCATAGACACAGATATATATAAGAACGACCTATTAAAAGTCATTTAAAAACATGTTTTTCTCAGGTGATATAGATACTTGGCTTACTTGAAGTGCATTGGAGTCTATACATTCAAGTTTTTCATGGTGATGCAATTATGGGACAAATGTTATATCAATTTTAAGGAAATTAACGAGATTATTTTTCAAACGACACATTTAGAGGTCGTTCTCTTGTATCTAGCGCTGTGTATTATGAAGTAACTCCCCTGGACATACTTCCGCTGCGACATGCATTTTTTGGGGTGTTACACCAGTAGCAAATGTTACTTAGTTTTCTTCGGCACATCTGCTACGAGAGAATACTGATTCGGTTCGTTCAAACCAGCGAATAAGGCCTACTGCTCCTTCCGTACCATTAAAGTAGAAAGGTTGACAGCTAATGAACTCTTTGTAGTTTCCCGTTTTCACTGCAGGAGTTCCAGTAGGACCGGTGTTCCTGTCGGGATTACTAGCACTTGCCATTGTCGCAGCTTGAGCTTCTAGAGCCGAGGTGACACTATCAGCAACTAACTTTCTAATGGCATCTTGAGTCATAGCCGGTGCTTCCGTTGTTGATGCTCTTTTTGGAGGCATTCTACCAACAAAAGATAACACGTAATAAGAATGATATCACAAGTATAATGCTTGTTCTTCTTTAAAATGATTAAAGAGAAATGCTTATTTTTGAAATGCTTAAAGAATAATGCTTCATTTAAGCATTTTTAACAATGGTGATATCTAAAGGTTATGGTATGATGATGAATGTACGATGGATGAATGATGAATGAATGATGAATAATGATGAGATGAATAAAGTGGTAAGAAACAACAAGGTAGATAACGGGATTGCCTTTGTATTTAAGAACAACTTGCCTTAGTACTATACATAGTCAAGATTTGACAAGTGTTTTTATTTATACCACACATCCCGTGGCTAGGTTAAAGCTAAAAACTGAAATTTAAACTAGAAACTGGATGATCATTCCATGCGGTTCTGGAGTTCGATGATGGAGTTCATGAGATTTTCTATGTCTGCTTGGTGACGAGTTTCCATGTCGTTGATAACTTCTCCTAATTCAGCAATCCTATAGCGGGCTAGAGAAATTTTATGGTTGCATCCTATTTGCTTTCTCTGGAGTTTGGAAATCTGAGTATGAGCTTGCTGAAGTTCGGCTTCCAGAGCATCAAAATCTCGTTGAATAATTACAGTTCCTTTTCCGAGGCCTTCGATTCCATTTTCAATATGCTCGATACGTTCGATGGGGATTGCATCTAGGCTATTTAAGATATCCAGGATTTGCTCCTCATGTCGCTCGATAGTTGACTTTCGAGAGGTTTCGCCAATCTCAAAAGTTTGAGGTTGGAACGGGGTAGAAGAAGATGATTTTGTTGGTGAAAGAAGTCCTTCTGGTAGAAAGAATTCTTGAGTTTTAGGAGGTATGATAATTGGAGGCGGGATTGGTGATTTTTCAGTATAGAAAGCTTGTAAAGCTTTCATGTAAGGATCATCGGGAAATAACGAAAGGGTCGGTGAAGCTAGCGGGGCAATTCCAAATAAATTAGAAGCACTAGAGTAAGTTTTCCTTGGAGAGGCCGGGACATAATCCGGAGAAACTAGGGGAACATAGTTTGGGAAATTAGAAGAAAAGACATCCTCCAAATTTGCAGTAGGATGGTCGGGGGAAGACATCGTTCTGCTTAACAACCCAACAGTAAATAACATAAGTTATTTATTTCGTAATACAATAGTTATGTAACTTTACATACCATTCCGGGAGATATAGCGGCACGGAGGACTTTCTTGGATGGAAAAAGAAAAGTAGTTATAGTTAAGGTTTTAACCTTGTTCTCTATAACGTTGGCTCTTGATACCAAATTTGTAACACCCCCATTTTTACATATAGCAGCGGAAGCTAATCTGGGGTATTACTTCAAGGTACAACAGTCATAATCATAGAAAACGAATCAAAAAGAGTCGTTTATGAAAATAAGTTATCATTCATTATTTCTTCAGAGTTTTTACAATATGAGAGACGGTTCCACAAAAATCTGTAAATTAACAGTTTGATGATAACGGTTTTTTCATCTTCTTATCCACTAGCCCACTCCGTACCATTAGTTAACCTAAGATATAAAATGCTAAAAAGTCAAACACAAAGGTTGAGTGAATCATAGGTTTAAGTAATATAATTTGAATGCAACATTGCGTATTTGGTTACGGTTGATATACACCCAAGTATTGAAAAAAATATTTATTATTGCCATTTAGAAATTTTTTTTTTTTAAAACTCATGAATCGAAAGCGTAGGGTTTATGGTGATAAATGTATAGCACATGCGGGTTACCTTTGCCAAAATACCCGCGTGATTTCTAATGATGTGCGATTGGTTACACGTAACTGGGTACACCAACGGGGAGTCCAGCCCAAATAGATCTATTCAACATCATTCGCGCTTACTACGGAGAGTAATTAACGGTTCATGATTATAGGGACTTAAAGGCAAAGCAGTTAATTAGGCAATTAAATTGAAATAGCATACAGAAATAATTGCATTCATGTTTATAACATGTATCCCCCTCGCGGGTTTATAAAAAGATTGAAAAGCGAGGCTATGAACTCACCTGAACGGTTATAGGGAAATTGATAGTACAGCAGTATAGCGGGTTTATAAAGTATGTTGAGATTATGAACACATTAAGTCTTTGAAAAGTATCACATTGTTATGAAGTATATTAAAAAGAGTTTGTTAACAAGCATGTAGTCCCCTCGCGGGATAATAAAACATTCAAAGATTGAAAAATTCGAGGCTGATGAATCCCCCTGATATGTAGTAATATTAAATATTCTTAAGTGAACGCTACGACCCTTATCCACAATCTAACAGGAAGGTTGATATAGTAAAATATAGAAAATAGCCACGTCACACAACCTGATTAGAAAGTCAAGTCTAGGAAGATTGTAATTTAAACTTAGTGTAAAGTTACTGAGTATTGATTGTAGAGTTTTGGAATGATTGTATCACCTGTTTCAGGGCCATCAATAATTCAGAAAGTCATTCCCAGTAAAACATTTTAGAGAGCTAGGGCACTTTAAAATTCGTAAAACCCAACAACTCGTCCAAACGTAATACCAAGAATGAAACTCCTTAATATGAAGCTCCTAGTAATGTGATCGATATAATCGGTTATAAGCGTTTAATTCAATATCTGAGAAATGTTTTAAGCACGAGAAGCATTAATTAAAGTTATGTTAGATAATGTTTTGGATATGATTTTATACTTTTTCAAAATGTTACATTTTAGACCCTAGGGTTTGGAAAATTACAAGTAGACCCTTGGGGTTTGCATTTTTACGACTTTGGTCCTTCAACTTTTATTGATATACCAAGTAAACCTTGGAGTTTGAAAAGTGACATAATAGACCCCTATAGTTATAACTTTGATAAAATGACATAATTCACCCCTTTAGATTAGTTTATAAGTTTCTGAAAGTTACGATATATACCCCTTGCATGGATTATAATTACAAAACATGTCCAAATTGCCATGCAAGCTTAATTTAACATTTCAATTAGGAATTTATAAGTTAAAATAATACAAAATATGAAATTTAAAACGCAAACACAAGTTTTGAAATAACGATTCGTTAAGCGAGTAAGTAAAACGGGTCCAAATTAAGGTTCTTCAAAACGTAAACTGCGTGGGTTTAAGTTCAAATCCCTTCACAAATCAATAAAGTAGTTATTTTAAACATTAGATAAGCATGCTAGGAATAAGAGATAACATATTTAATCATTAATAAACATTTATTTTAAGAAAAACAAACCGCGAAATATAGGGTTTCGGTGTAACGTTTTGGGATCAAAACGAGGAAAATAGCATGAATTGGAGATATGAGACTTAACAAGATCATATTTAGGATCAGAAGAAAATTAGAAGGGTGTAGTAAAGCAGAAGTAGAACATTCAAAACCTGGTTTGAGCTTCCAGGGAAAAAAATGTGGAAACAGGTCAGAATCGGGACTTTTCGCTTCGACGGCTAGAGTAACGACTCCCCGGGCTTCGTTTCTTGGTTTCTTTTGCAATCCTTTCTGTACTTGAGCCTCTTAAGATCACATAGGATCTATTAAGTAAAAGGATTGCTGCCTTATAGGTTTGAGAAAGAAGAGATGTGGTGCGAGTTGAATGAAACATAATCCCTATTTAAAAGTATTTTGAGACAAAGAATGTTAAGTAAGCTTAAGATTCTGAATGAGGACGTGTGTTCCCTAGGGTTATGTGTTCTGAAGCCTACATATGATATTGAGGTCTTAGAGGAGGTTAGGAATTCTGCAAGGTGGAAGGTTTTTTTAGGGGTGTTTTGGTGCACGGCTAAAAGATGGACAAGAAGGACAAGGCCACATGTGTCTTTTATTTCGACCAAGAGAATGCTCAAAGCAGGGTGGTGACTGCTACAAGGGGTCTAAATGAGTTTATTCAAGTTGCTATGCACATGGTTAGGGCTAAAAATGGGTAAAGAAGCCAAAAATGGGTGCGGGTCTGTTTGGGCTCGACATAGTTTTCAGAGAGTCTTTCCAAGGTACATTGTGTTTATAATTGATTAAGGATAGATGAATAGGTTGTAAGGTATTGATTAAAGTAATTAGCAACGATTAGCAATTGGTTTGGGTTAAACGGATTAAAATTGAAGAAACGAGTCACGGGGTTCAAATAGGGCTTTTTAGGGTTTTTCTTGACTTTTCTTGGTTTATATTTTGGTATACTATTTTGATTAGGTATGATAGGTCCTGATCCTAGACCTATCTAACGATTATCAATGAAGTTATAGGTCGTTGGTAAGTTATAATGGGTTGAAATGAGAAAACGGGTTCAAAATTACAATTAGGGCATAATTAGGGGTTTTCTGTCTTTCTGATTCGTTTCATGTATAATTGAAGTAGAATGAAGAAATGAAAATGGATAATGATTTAAATGTTGTAATTATATGTAATATAACTTAATTAATTATGTTTTAAGTATACAATGGATACAAATGTAAGAAACGAGACATGGTTTTAAAAACTAGCCAGTTTTAAGGGTTTAGGGTTTTGAATTAGGGTTTTGAGTGCATAAAGATGTATGAAAGTTTATGAATAGAATATTTAGGGTTTTATATATTGTATAATGAATTGTATTATCTTGTAACACAAGTGATGGTGAAGAAATTAGAATGAAAATGAGGTAAAACGCTATTTTAGAGATCAATGCTTAAGACTTGTAACATTGAAGCTTTAGAGATTGTACTTATGACTTGAGAGTTTTATATTTCAAATGAGATATCATATTACTATGTACATATGCTTTAGATAAGCTTGTGCATACTTAAAGTTGTTAACCCTTCTATGAGATTAGGGTTTGAGAGTATATGATAACAGTGTAAGAGCCCCGTTTTGGAAATAACGGTTGTGAATGGTACATTATAGGCAATAATGTACTTTGTAAAAATATCATTATGATTAATGCTTGAACATGTAAAGATGTTTGCTTGACATATATATAAGACAAGTATTTCCCATAAGATAGTTGTGTGAGCTTGTCTACTTTAGTTAATTAACCTAAGATATATAAGTAATGTAATAAAGCGAAAAATTTCCCCCTGAAATTGTATAATAGTAAAATAGGTTTTACATTTGACGAAAAATTCATGAGTTGTTATAGGTTTTATCATCAACTTTCGTGTGAAGAACAAGAGTATTTCTAAGACTGCTTTTCGTAACGCGTATAGGCCATCTACGAATCATGGTTATGCCCCTTCGTCTGACTAATGCTCCAGCCGTGTTTTATGATTTGATGAACCGTATTTGTCCATGAGTACCTTGATAAGTTCGTTATTGTTTTCATCGACACATCCTCGTTTACCCTCCAAGTCTGAAGAAAGCATGAGCAACATCTACGGATTGTGTTGGAGATTCTTAGACAGAAGAAGTTGTTTACGAAGGTTTTCAAAGTTCGAGTTTTTGGTTATAGCCGAGTTCGCTTTCCATGGTCATAAATTTGTATCTAGCAGACGCATCAATTATGGATCCATCAAAGGTTGAGGCTATCACCAAATGCCCCCCCCCCCCCCCGAGACCTACTACGGTACGGAGTGAGAAGTTTTCTGGGGCCTTGCTGCTATTACCGACGTTTTGTTGAGGGTTTCTCACCTAATTAGCTTTACTCTCTTACCCAGCAATGAGAAAGGTGAAAGTTGTGTGGACGGATGAGCGTATGGAGATTTTGAGAAATTGCAACAGAGATTGTGACTGCTCTGATTGATTGACTCCTCCATCAGTTCCGTGGTTTTCAGATATACAGTGATGCATCGAAGAAAGGTTTGGGCTGTGTTTTGATGCAACATGGGAAGGTGATCGCCTATGCTTTAAGACAACTGAAGCCTTATGAAGTAAATTATCCAACCCATGATCTTGAGTTAGCTGCCGTGGTTTTTTCATTGAAGATCTGGAGACACTATCTGTATGGTGAAGCTTGTGATAAACTTACAGATCATAAGACTCTCAATATATGTTTACTCATCGAGAACTAACATGAGGACAAGAGAAGATGGTTTTGGAACTTCTGAAGATTAAGACATCTAACATCCATACCATCCGGGCAAGGCTAATGTGGTTGCCGACGCACTTAGTCGAAAATCTGGGATGATAGCTTGTTTTAATTCCATAATCCTTCATGATTTAGAGCGTTTGGATGTTGAGCTATGTGTACGAGGTTCTGGTGGCTATTGGGCGAGTATGAGGATAGAGTCTAACCTCATGCTACAGATCAAAGAAGCTCAAAGGGACGACGGTGAATTGTGGGCTATTGTGCAGAATGTTGAAGATGGTAAACATACTGAGTTCAGTGTTGATGATGACGGTGTTGTGTGGTTTGAAGATAGGCTATGTGTTCCTAATGATCAGGCACTTCGCGAGAAGGTTATGACGGAAGCTCATAGTTCTCCATTTACTATTCATCCAGGTTTAACCAAAAGTACAAAGATTTAAACAGTACTTTTTAGTGGAAATGGCATGAAACAAATGTGGCAACATTAGTATCCAAATGATAATGACTTGTCAGCAAGGCAAATTGAACATTAGAGAGCTAGATGTTTGTTACAGCCTTTAGATTCCTATTTGGAAATGATGACATTTCCCATTGATTTCGTTACGGTTTGCCTACTACTCAGAGAAAAGACATGATGCGATTTGGGTGGTTGTTGATCGGCTAACCAAGTCTGCTCATTTCTTACCCATTCGGAAGAACTATGGTATTAGTAAG
Organism: Tanacetum coccineum; assembly: GCA_026074375.1. Classification (NCBI taxonomy): domain Eukaryota; kingdom Viridiplantae; phylum Streptophyta; class Magnoliopsida; order Asterales; family Asteraceae; genus Tanacetum; species Tanacetum coccineum. The sequence goes on along the minus strand of BQNB010007170.1, from coordinate 20,761 downwards.
TTGGCGGAGATTTTTCGACAGGAAATCGTTAGACTGCATGGTACTCCGACTTCTATTGTGTCCGACAGAGATCCGAAGTTTACGTCTCATTTTTGGAAAGGATTACAGAAAGCATGGGGAACTCGTCTTAAGTTCAGTACAGCATTTCATCCTCAAACCGATGGTCAGTCAGAGAGGACCATTCAGACCTTGGAAGATATGTTGAGGGCTTGTGCTTTAGAATGGACAGGTAGTTGGGATGAATATTTGTGCTTGGTGGAGTTTGCCTACAATAATAGTTGGCATGCTAGCATCAAGGCAGCACCTTTCGAGCTTTTGTATGGTAGAAAATGTCGAGCACCTATTTGCTGGGATGAAGTAGGTGAGCGTTTGATTGAAGGTCCGGAGCTTATCGAGATTACTAATGAGAAGGTGGCTGTTGCTAAAGAGAAATTGAAAGAGGCTAGATCGCGACAGAAGAGTTATGCTGATAAGCATCGACGTGACTTAGAGTTTCAAGTTGGAGATCGTGTATTTTTGAAAGTTTCGCCATTCAGAGGAGTTAAACGTTTTGGGATCAAGGGCAAGCTCAGTCCTCGATTCATTGGTCCGTTTGAAATTTTGGAACGTATTGGAGAGGTTTCGTATCGTTTGGCTCTTCCTCCGCAGTTATCGCACGTTCACGATGTCTTTCATGTATCTCTTTTGAGGGGATACCATTATCATCCATTGCATGTCGCATCTTATCCTTTTGATCAGATTCAGCCTGATATGTCTTTGTCCGAGGAACCTGAATCCATTCTGGATCGTCAAGAGAGAGTCATGAGAAACAAAGTTATTCCTTTTGTGAAGATTCTTTGGAAGAATCACCCAGAGCGTGAGGCTACCTGGGAGACCGAAGAATCTATGCGAGCTAGTTATCCTCATTTTTTTGTCTAGTTCGGTATGTGTTCGTTTCGTTCTCATTTCGTTTTCATTTCGGTTCATTTCAATTTTCGAGGACGAAATTTTTTTTTAGAGGGGAAGAAGTTGTAAAACCTAAAAATCTCAACAAGTGTAAAATTACCAAAATACCCCTAATGCAAGAAAAATTCATAAAAGCATGAATAAAATTCATTTAAATGTTAAAAATTATGAAAATACAATATATGGCAATTATGAAATTTTTGTAAGATTAAAATACTTTATGTTATACAAGAAAAATAATTAAAATTATATATATATGTATATATGCCGAAATAATATGTATTTATATGTATTTATATATTACAAATTAAAGCAAATTAATTAAGATAATAACCAAAATAATTATCCAAAGTTAAAATTCAGATATATCTCTTTTGAAAGCCCTAAAACTCGGCCAAATCACATGGTATATCTTTTATACAATTTTCATTTGTAATTCCTTAAAACCAAAAAATCCCAAAAACCCAATAAAAATCAAGATGCGCATAAAGTTTTACAAGGGAAATGCACGATTTTGTCTCTAGTGATTTGAAGGTCAAGGAGTATGGGAAAAATAGTGGGAAGTTTGTGGAGTGCTTGGTTCGATTGTGGTATTTGTTTTGGGTTCGAATTAAGCAACCGGGTTCAATAATTCATTAATACATCAAGAATCATCAAAGGTATTTTTGTATCTCAATATTAATCATATTAATTCGTTCTATGCATGAGAAAAATTATCATGCATATTATTTTGATTTTATAAATTAAAACATGTTCGAAACCCTAATTTTTAGCTAATTATGAAATCGGCACAAATAATATTTTTAAAATTGATTTTATATTTTTCTAAGGTTGTTTATATCATATATGACTCAGATAAATTGTTGGAAAAATTTAGGATGAATTCGAATAATTATTGGGGATTTATCATTGTTTGCCGATTTCGAATTAAAGAAAAAGGAAAGAAATAAAATTAGGGTTAGGGTTTTGATAATTTTTCCAGGTGCATTTAATGCCAATGATTGGGAAATAATTGTGTTTGTGGTTTGGAAAAATCAAATTAGGGTTTTGTGGATTTAATTGATTTGCCGAATTGATATTTAAAGTATAAGGACTTGTTTTGTAATTTCTGAAACTATGGGGTCTGTTTTAGACATGTTATTATATTTAATATATTCTGTATAAAATAAGTTGGGGGGTATAAAATGTCATATTGATATTATTTTGGATTAAAATGGTTAATTACATATAATAAGTAATTAGAAATTAATTAATTAAAATAGAGGGACTAAAATTGTAAATTCTGAAAAGTGGAAGGTTTGGTTAGTATTTAATGTATAAAGTATGAATTTGTCATATTTGAATCTATAAGGACTTGTTTTGTAATTATGGATAATTAAAGATAATGTTTAATTAATTAATAAACCAAAAGGTTAATTAATAAACCAAAAGGACTAAATATGTAAATTATGTAAAATTAAGGGTTTGACTTGTAAATACAGAAAATGGAAGGTATAATCTGAATAAAATGTGAAACTTTGATATTTACCCTTTTAACCTTGAAAATTGTTGATTTTGCATATTAAACCCTAAAATATGGAAAGTTGTCATATTTAACCCTAAACTTGTAAGGTTGACATATTAAGTCCCTAAACTATTCAAAATACTTAATAGAATCTCAAATGATGAATATTACTAATTTTGCTATTCAAAATACTTAATAGAATCTCAAATGATGAATATTACTAATTTTGGAAACTTACTAAAAATGGAAAGTTACTAAAAATGGAAAGTATAACTTAAATGAATGGTTTGTAATTCGAATTCATCATTTCTTTAGGTTCGGTCAAGAGGGAGTGATTTTGATATTCCTGTGGTGTTTCTTTGATTATTGCTTTGCTTCGGAATAAGGTACAGATATTCTGACCTTATCGTTAAGGTTTCTCATGACATATTTCTCTCTATCTTTGATTTCTTATGTGATTTGCTACATTTGCTCTGAGCCTTTTATCTTGGTTCTCTTCTATGATCTGTTATTATGTTCTGTTTGAACCCTGCTATGCTACCTTTGATATTTGAACCTTTGACATTGAACCTTTGCTATGATCCCTTTGAAATGAACTTTGATATGACTTTGCTTTGAACCCTTCAGTTTGAGAACCAAGCCACTATTTGTTTCCTAGCCATGAAGGTAACATGGCCGTGTCATTGATGCACCTTTGGCATGACTCATGTGTGAGTGAGTGATTTCTCACGCCGTCCCCCATTTGATATTATATGCGCATTATGAAGATTATTATTTGTTTAAGGGGCGTATGGATGCATCCTAGATTTGTTTTGTATTCGATGGATTATGACATTATGATATATAAGTTGACTATTTGGTGACTGATGTTGGGTTCAATCCAACGTCTTCACATTTGGAGCTCACTAACTCCATGGTTACTATGATATGATTTTTGGAGCTTGTGTAATTGGCCTTGATTCAGATTTTCTATTCATCTTACCTACACTTGAATTGACTATCTGATTTGTCTTACCTATATTTGTTTTCCTTTGATCATGTCTTTGTGATATCCTTATACCTTGTATCGTATCCTTTGATTTCCGTTATCTATTCATTCGATTTTATATATAGTCATTTCACTGTCTTTGTAGAGCTCATCCGCACTTTCTTTTCCTGCGTCATGTATCTAATGCTAAGAGATGGGGTGCTTTCAGGATAAGATGCTGAGATGTGGACTTACCCTAAAGATCATTATTTTGATATATGAAATTTTTTCTTTTCAAGACATTTGTTATATCAGTTATTTCGTTTGGAATGTCTGTCCTTTATAGAACTTATGTGGCCTTAAGTCATGGTTGACTTAATTTTCCTTTTGGTTAAGATTTGAGACTTCCCATGCTGTTTAAGCTTGTGTAATGATTATGTATGCCATTGATGTCACAACCAAATTTGTAATACTTTCTACCGCATTAGGGTCGGGGCGTTACAAAAATACTTTTTGGAAACTTTCTAAAATTCAGGATACTAAAAAATGTTTTTTAATAAAAAAAAATTCAAAAAATATCTTTTTACTATTGTACCCTTTTGATTTAAATAAAAGTATTATGATTTAAAAGATTTTGATTGGTTGAAAGGAGTTCTGTCAGTTCTCGCATTAAGATTGGTGCTGAAAATAAAGTGACCCTATATATATATATATATATATATATATATATATATATATATATATATATATATATATATATATTCAAATACAATATAGGTGAGTACTTATTCAAAACTAAATAAATGTACAAAACTGCGAGAACCAGTATCAACCAATTAAATTTTTTCTATTTAATACGATTTTTGTTTAAATAAAATGGTATTTGAGTAAAAGTGTCTTCCCTTAATTATTGCAAATAATTAAATTTTCTTTTTTTTAGCAACTCCACGATTTTAAGAACAATTTTAGTTTTTCTACACATTTTTGAAAAAAGTTTATTTATTAATTTTAATTGTTATTTTAGTACCATTTTTTTCTTAAGGATTCTATCAAAACACTTTTTTATATTCTAGCGTATATAGTGCACTTATGTATTCCAATTTATAATTCGTTCGATTGTTTTCTAAACAAATACAATTGCATAAACATTAGTATAAATTTATTCCAACATTCCAGCATATATTTATTATCATGCATATGTGTTTTCTGTTTATTACTCGTACAATTTCTTTTTAAACTGATACAATTGCATTGACGTTCTATTTTTTATCTTGTTCCCTAGGTGCGCGTAATTTTGAACCATGCACATATATTTGATTGTCTTAGTTCTCTAGATGCACATATATTTTCATTGTCGTTAGTAGGTCCGTTAACCTGGTACAGCGAAGGTATTTTAATGAACATGTTACACGAAGCTAGTCTTGAACCATGCGCATGTATTTTCAACATCTTTGTTTACTAGTTACATGTAGTCTTGAGCTATGCACATGTATTTTCATTGTCTTTGTTCACTAGTTACATGTAGTCTTGAACCATGCATATGTATTTTCATCGTTTGAATTCCATCATCATATTCAACAAATCTACTAGTATATATATTCAAACATAAGAAAACAAATTAATAGCAACCAACAAAATGAAAGAGATTTAAACCTAATATCTATCAGCAAATACGCAACTTCATTTAATATTTTAGAACCATATAACAGCGAGCAACCCATGTTGATCCCGTACACATGTATTTATCATCAATGACGGCAAGTGTGCACTTATAACCATCAACGTCGCCATCCATTTTGAGGTGTGTGCACATGTAATCATCGTACTTTTTATCTTTGTAACTTTCATCTGATAAAATCGATTTTCATCCCTATGTCATCTTCACTAATCTGGTTCAACAAAACATCAAACGCAAATTCATTTAGACTAAATTAAACTTATCAGAGTGTGTTTATCTTCACCACAAAAAGCTAGTAAAAATTCTCCAACTGATATAGTAAACTAAAGAATGCAATTATCATATCATTTAAAGTGTCACAACAAGAGAAAAAGGAAAACGAAGCAAATATGAATAAATGTAATCACCATGAGAATCCATTTAAATGTAATCCCTGAAGTGTAGATCTGTGCAGCGAACGCACATTAATCTTTCTTTGATAATCTTTAACCTTTTGTTGTAGGTGTGCGTATGCGCATTCAATATGTTATGTTGGTATTATGAAGAAAAAGGTCATGCTATGTTGGTATTATGATGAAATAGTAGAGAATACATACACACTTTTCAAACAAGTCACATGTACAGTTCATGAGTATACTTACACTTTAAACAAGATTTCAAGTACAAACACTTCATGTAACAAAAAAGGAATGGTAATTTTTTTTAGTAAAATGAAGATGGCTAAAACATTTAAAAATGATGCTTCTATGAAAACATGGCAAACTTATAACAACCCGCAAATTTTCATCAATGTAAATATCCATCTATTAAGTTAGATGCAATGTACTATCTATCTATTATATATGAACCACCTTTTTCAGGGAAAATTTTCGCTTTATTACATTACTTGCATTACCAATATCTTAATATACAAAGCACTAGCATAACTAACTAACTACATACTGTCAAGCAAACATCATAAATGTCAAGTCAATATCTAAATATCATTAATTACAAAGTTAACATTACTCAATATAATGTACCATTTACAACGTTATATCAAAACAGGCTTTAAACGTTAAACGTTTACCTCAAAACCTTAATTCCATGTAAAGTTAATATCTAAAGTGAATGCACAAGCTACTAAAGCATATGTACAAGTAATATAACATCTCATTTGAAATATAAACTCCCTCCAAGTCAATGTACAAGTCCTTAAAAGCACAATGTACAAGTCATTAAGCATGACATCTAAAATAGCCGTTTTACCTCTGTTTTCCTAACAAATCTTATACAATTTATCAAGTACAAGTTTCAAGCAAGTCATATACTTCATTTACAATCCATATTCATTCTCATTTCATGAAATTTCAAGAAATCCAAGTTAGAAACCCTAACCCGAGCTAAATAATAAACCATGACCTGTTTCTTGGTTCTTATCCGTTTTTAACCTCAACCATTACTCAAATAAAATTAAATAAACATAAATTACAACATTACAAATTTACATCTCTCTCATTCACCCATTTTTACAACAATGTACAACAATAGGAATCAAAGAACCCTAATCCGACCCTAATTATTGATTCGCAGACCCTTTAATTCAATTTCACTCATTTTTCAAACCGAACCACTAAACAAATCTTGTTGTCAAACCTTAATACAATTCTTATAATCTTTTAAATCTATCATTACTATCAAATAACATGAAAAAAACCAGAGAAACCCTAATTCAAGCCTTATGACCCCCAACCTCTTGCTTTGCCATTTGAACCCATTTTAATACTTCACTTTGCAAACAAGCACCACAAGGATCAAGCTACTTGCCTCCCAACCAGCTTACAAGCACCTCTCCTAAATATCTAGCTTATTTCTTGGTTGCTTAAGAGGCCACATCACCTCATTTGGTCCCTAAGTCTGCCGCTGCAGACCACCACCATAAACAACCTCCACATCACTTCTAGCTACCCCATAAGTCCTCCCATGTCTCCCTTAGACCTCCCCAACATAGCATACAAATCAACACCTTGCAACTCCTCCCTTGGCTTCCAAGACTCATTCGAGTATAAAAAGGGGACATAACCCCTCATATCAACTCATCCCCCGCATCTTCTTTCTATAACCCACAATAGCAGCAAATCTCTACTCAAGAAGTTCCTAAGAGGTTCCAAGAACAATAATCAAGAGAAAAGATTGAAGCCTTGAGCCCCGAAAAAGAAAAACTAGGCGTACAAGTGCCTTTCGACCCATAAAACGACCATTTTCCTCAATTGTTTTGATCTCGAAGCTCCAAAACCTAGGTTACTATGAATCCATACATGCTCCTACATTCATATAATATAAGTTCATAAAATCATGCCCTTTGAACTCACTTGTTAAAAACTTTTTATCTCAATTCTAGGCGTATTTATCATTTTGATCCAAAACTGAAACCCTAAACCCTAATTTTGTGTTTTTCTTAAATCTAATCGTTATAATGGTTAAATGTTGTTATAATTTATCTTAACTAATGTTAATATAACCACTTTGTTAGTCTTGAAAGAATTTGAATTAAAAACTACGCGTTTTCGTTTAAAACCCTAATTTGACCCGTTTTAATTTCTGAATCGTTATTTTAAACTTTCGTTACGTTAAAATATCTTATTTTAGCTTATATTAGTAAGCTATAACCTGCAAAAATCTTTTGGAATGTTAAAAATAGCTTGCATGCAAATTAGGACTAGTTTCATAATTATTTTCATGCAAAGGGGTATATATCGTAACTTTCTGAAACTTATAACTAAAGGTACTAAAAATGTCATTTTATTAAAGTTGTAACTATAAGGGTCTATTATGTCACTTTCAAAGTACTTTACTTTATACATCTTTTAAACTAGAATGTAAAAATGAAAACTCCAAGGGTATATTTTGCCATTTTTCATTCTTAAGGGTCTAAAATGTAACATTTTGAAAAAGTATAGAAATGTGTTCAAAACCTTATAAGACATAACTTTAATTAACGCTTGACGTGCTTATCATTTCCAGTTATTGAGCAAAACGCTTAAAACCGATTATGTTATAACTATTATAAAATTCATCATCGATGTGCTTTTAAAAATCCTATCCAAAATCTATATCGTATCACAATACTAGGGAGCTTCATATTAAGGGTTTCAAATCTTGGTATTACGTTCTTACTGAGTGTTGTGGGTTATACAATTTAAAGTTCCCTACATCCCTCAAGACGTTTATTACCAAATGACCTCTGAATTATGATGGCCCAAACGGTGATACAATACTCCATAATAATTCAATCAAAGATATACATTATACTTTATAAAGTTTTGAAACATAACAATCAAACTAAGACTTGACATATTACCCCAGGTTGCGTGTGACGAAGCCGTTACTTTCATTTCATATACCTTTGCTATCAATCAAATTTCCCTATACTGTTAAGGTGAGTTCATAGCCTCGCATTTCAATATTTCAAATATTTCATAAACCCGCGAGGGGGATACATGCTATAAACCATGAATGCAATTATTTCTGTATGCTGTCCTGATTTATTATTGCCTACGTAACTATTTTGCCTTTAAGTCCTCAATATCTTGAACCGTTAATTACTCTACGGAGTGAGCGCGAATGTTGTGAATAGATCTATTTGGGATTGGCCTCCCCGTTGGTGTACCCAGTCATATCGGTAACCAATTGCACACCATTAGAATATAACTGCGGGTGTTTTGGCAAAGGCACCCGTTGGGGCTATAACGTTTGATTATTATATATCCCAAGGCTTCGGATTCATGAGCTAATGGCAATAATATTGTTTTACAAATAACGGGTGTATAACAACGTAACCCAATATCGAATTTGCATTCAAATTATTTAACTTAAACCTATGAATATCACTCAACCTTTGTGTTGACTTTTTAGCATGTTTTATCTCAGGGTTTTAAGCAACTTATGACACGGAGTGGTGAGGACATGAAGATGGAAAAACTGTTATCATTCAAACTTTGTGTTTTAGATTTTGGGACTTTTTGTTTGTAAAAACTCTGATGAAATAATGAATGATAACTAAATTTTTCAAAAACGCCTCTTTTGATTAGTTTTTCTATGATTAATACTATTTGTACCTTGAAGTAATACCCTAGAGGATAAGCTTTCGCTGCTATTATGTTGAAAATGAAGAGGTGTTACATTGGTATCAAGAGCCACGTTATAGAGAACAAGGTTGAAACCTTAACTATAACTACTTTTCTTTTTCCATCCAAGAAAGTCCTCTGTGCCGCTATATCTTCCGAAATGGTATGTAAAGATACATAACTATTATATTACTAAATAAATAACTTATGTTATTTACCGCTAGCTTAGTAAAACAGAACGATGTCCTTCTCCCGACACCATCTCCAATGTTGAGGATGCCTATTCTCTCAAACTTCCCAAACATCTTCCTCCGGCTTCTCTCCGGTTATATACCTACTTCACCGTCGAAAAACTTACTCTAGCTCTTCCCACTCATTTGGAATATGTCCCTCAAACTTCACCAACACTTTCAGTTATTTCATGAATGATCCCAAACATGAAAGTTTGCAAGCTTTTATACAAAAAATCACCTATCCCGCCTCCAAATATCATACCTCCATCTTCAATACCTAAACCTCAAGAATTCTTTCCTCCGAAAGAATTTTTGTCACCCAAGAAACGAGGCCAATCCTCTTCTTCTACCTCTTCCCTACCTCAAGCCTTTGAGGTATGTGAAAGCTCTCGAAAGACAAGTATAGAGCGTCATAAGGAACAAATCGAAGAAATTAGGAATTACTTAGGAGAACTCTCTCTCGATCGTATTGTGCATATAGAAGATAAAGTCGAAGGTCTCGGAAAAGGACGAGTAATCATCCAACAAGATTTCGATATTTTGGAAGCTGGACTTCAAAAAGCTCGTGCCTAAATTACCAAACTCCAGAGGAAACAAATGGGAAGTAACTGTAACACCCCCAAAAATCACAACGCATCGGAATACCACATGGGGTGCTACTTCATAATACACAGCGCTAGATACAAGAGAACGACCTCTAGGTGTCGTTTGAAAAATAACATTTGTCCCATAATTGCATCACCATGAAAAACTTGAATGTAAAGACTCCAATGCACATCAAATAATCCAAGCATCTATTCAGCCTTTGTAGAGAAAAACATGCTTAAAAGTGTCAACATTAAAGTTGGTGAGTTCATAGATTAGTTTAAATATGAATGTAATCCACTGTATCATCACAGTACCATGTAAAAATCTCAAAGATTTATAAAGAATGCACGACACATTTTATGTCACCAAAAGTACCAATCTTATCCCAAAGATTTATAAAGAATGCATGACCAATTTAATGTCACCTAAATGTTTCAAGTATGTATTGCCACTTTATTCAAGGCATAGTAAATATCCATGTGAGTATAAAACAATGATTACGATTACTCTAAGTTCATGAAACTGCGACGTAGACTTGTATGTATGCCACTTTATTCAAGGCACCGTAAGAATGTACCCATCGTAGGTGTTCCCTCCAAGAACACCCGGGCAGTAATAAAAATAATATGTTCCCCTCATGGGTGTTCCCTCCAAGAACACCCGGGCAGTAATGATTGTTGGCCCCGTATGCGCCAATCAAATCGTAATCCGACATGGTATAACGTTCGTTCCCAGTGATAGCTAGTCACCCGAACGGGGATTGTCAATCCCAAATAGATCTATCTTATAACATTCGCGCTTACCCTCCGAGTAATTAACAGTTCATGCAACTTAAGCTAATCCATAATCATTTCAAAAGTAAAGTATGCATTCGTGACCAAAAATGAAGTCAAGTAATGTATCCCATAGCGAGCTATGTAAATGAGTATGTAAACCAATTTGTAAACAATCATGTAAATGCATTTGTAAACAAGCATGTTCTCACCCCAAAATATATGAAAAACCAGTAAAACATCGGGCTATAAACTAACTCACCCTGTCAAAGACCAAGATCAAATAATCCAAATAATCACAAACCGAATCTGCAACACGATTCTCGGCCACGACTATATAATCATGTCGCTCTATTATATACACTATAAATACGATCAACGATGCGTCATCATAACGACGAAGATCATACATGATTTTTATATGTAAACATACAAATATACATGAGTGATGAGAAATCCACTTGCGCTCTTTAACCTTAACCCTTAGTATATTTTATGTATATATACTATTTTCTGTCCAATATAACTTATCTCTAATATTTACAAAAAGTTACTATTTTTAGACCTTCTATTTTTAGAACCGAACAATGGTATTAAAACTATTAATTGAAATAATAAAAAAACCACCTCATTTTAATCACACAAAATCGAACACGAAATTATTAATAATAATAAAAATACCTTTGACTTTACGTTGACCTTTAGTTTTGACCCGATATATCTTAATTTTAAAGCTGACAAGCCTCGCGGCAAAGTAAAACGTCATTACGAACAACTTTCGTGTTTCGCCGGAAGGCCGAAACGGACTCGAAAGTGCTCAAATCATTTAATTAATAAATCTGTCAGATTTAATATATATTAAAAATAACCTATTTTTCTACTAAAGTGTATATTCCGATTTCACTCCAGTTTCTTCGTTATTGGGAGTTAAAAGTCCCGTTTTATATCAAAACGTCCGTAAAAATATAATTTGTTATATTTTGTAAACTAAAGTCTGACTTTTCAAAATCTCGAATCCCGAATCCCATGTTCCGTTTTCTGCTCACAATGTACCGTTACAAAAACGCGCCAAAGTCCGTTTTTAACTCAAAAACTTATCTAAAATGTGTCTCTTATGGCTTATAGATTAATATCAATCTCGTTTATTATTAAAAACATATTAAAAACTTAGACGTACCAAGTTTCAATAAGAGTTCAACACCTGAAATTAATTCGATTAGAAAAAAAAAAAAAAAAATTAAACGAAATAATCTAAATACTTTTGTGGTGCAAAGCCAAACTCACCCTTTTCGGTGTCAACACAATCCCGACACCCCTTTTATGGGTTAAGAACAAACGCACTCTAATTTGCCAAACCGCAACACAAACACTCCAAATTTGTTATGGTCGACAAACGCACCCGTTTGGTACTTTAACCCGAAACCAAACACACCCTTATGTGCCCGCTGCCCCAAACCCGACATCCCTTTCCCCGGCTGTCCCACAGCCAACCCGACACCCCCGGTGGCGGCTGCCACCCAAACCAAACACCCCTTTCGTGATAATCTCAAACCAAACGCTACTCTCATTTATGGTTAAACAAGAACTAAACGCACCCTTTGGCGGTGAACCCACGCACCAACGAACCCCTTGGGTTTGAGACCCAAACCTGACATCCCTTCCCCCGGCTATACCCAGCTGTCCCACAGCCAACCCGACACCCCCGATGGCGGCTGCCACCCAAACCCACCTTTTTCGTTACAAACCCACCTGACATCCCTCCCCGGCTGTTTCGTCAGCCAAACTCGACAACCATACGCACTCTCGGCTGTTGTAAACAGCCAAACGCACCCCTAGCGCTTTACCCGAAACCCAACGCACGTCCTTGGTCGGTTTAATGACCAAAAACAAACACGCCCTTCGTGGCTGTTACACGCGAAACAAACGCACCCTCGGTGCTATTACCACCACCCGACGCACCCTCGAGGAGGTTGTCGCGGTGGTGCTTGGCGTGGGTAGAGGTGATGGTGCGTGGTGGTGATGACGGCAGTGGTGGTGTCGGTATGATGACGAGGAGGTGGTGGTGACGAGGAGGTGGTGGTGACGATGAGGTAATGATGGTGATGATGGCATGGAGATGATGATTATGATGATGATGATGACGGTGGTGGTGTGGCTGTGGTGTGGCGATGAGTGGCTGGTGGTGACGACGCGGCTGAAACAGCCGGAGGGGGGAAAGGCGCGTGGAGGCGCGTGTGTTGGGGGATCAGGTAGATCCGATGATGAGGAACATATTTGGTGTTGGCCGGAAAACTCGTCGGAAAAGTTTTCCGGCGGCCGGCGACGGCGGTGGTCGAGTGGTGGCCGGCGGTGGCCGGAAAATATGGTGGGGGAGAGAGTATTATAAATGTGTGTGTGTATAAGTTGGGATGGAAATGAAAATTTAATATATAAATTTTATATATATAATAAAATTTATAACTTGAAATGATAATACCCAATAGTCTAGGGTTCATTTTGTAAATTTTTAGTATAGTTTTGATAACTATCGGTTCGGGACTCGTTTGAGCGACTTAACGGATGATTCAACGCACGAAACTTTCGCCATTGTTTTCTAAATCATTTTTCTGATAAAAATGAGTATTCACTCGACTAATTTTCGTAAACGTTCTATAAAATTTATTTAAAACGTTTATTATTTATTTTGTATATTTCTGATAAACCTGTCCGTAAAATGATCATTTTACTCCGAATATTTGCGTCCTTCGGGGTGGGGGGGGGGGGACATACGCACTGAAGAAAGTTTAAATAAATTATTAAATATTCTTATTTAATAAAACGTGATAATTAAATGAAATTTAATTATTTTTGTGCCGGTACTCGTTCTTGATTCTAAAATCTTGCGAGGGCATTTCAGTCACCTTCTGACTGTTTTCGGGTTTCGGTCAAAACTAAATAGTTGTCAGGAATGTCGTTTTACATCAAATTGCTTTAGAGTCCGAAAAATGAAAACGTGATTTAGCTGCTCGTTTTTGATAAATCAACTTAGGGATAACATATATCTCTTTTAAATATGTTCCGAAAAATTACCGGTTACGCGGTAATCGCTTTTATGTGACAATAAAAGACCAAAAGTCAAAAAGTCAAGTCAGACCCTAAAAGTCAAAGGGTAAAATCGTCATTCAAAATTTCGAAAATTCTCGGATGTTACAGTACCTACCCCTTAAAGAAATCTCGTCCCGAGATTAAATTTGTGTTATCTGATTGTGTGACCAAGGAAAGACTTAAGGTTTAATAAGCTCGTTCTAAACAAGACGTTGATAACTTTATTCAGCAAAATTCGGTGTTTCTACACTTCTCAATCTACCAAAAATTTTGGCTAGGTTTCTCCAAGATATTTAATCCATCAAAATGAGTATCTCAAAATATATCATTACAGATCTTATGACTCAATGCTGTTATATCTCTCCCTTGCGTTGCGATCGTTTGAAATCCCACATGTATTGCATTGTTGTGATTTAAATTTAGAATGTCACCGAAGAGAATCGCCACAATCACCACGCCTATGACCGATTGCTCAGAATAAGTGTTGCAGGAATCACCACGCCTAAAGGATTGTAAGTATTCAACTCACTTGGTAATTCTAGGATGTATCGCGACCTAAGTCTTCGTACTAGTGGTCCAAAATGAATAATCCGACTATCTATTTTGTCGATAGGTGTTTACCTAGTTTAAGGGGGGGGGGGGGGGTTGCATTACCTATTGGATAAAGTCGTACAAGCTGGGACCGCTCTAGGGCCCAACAACAGCAACCATAACGACAATACTATAATAAATGGTGATGAGATGCCGAGAATGAGGACATTTCGAGAAACAATATTCCTAGAATAAAGTTTAACAAATTGGAGGAGCTCGCGGAAGAGCTTATGTGATAGACGGCGGATTATGGTACTCAGTCGCTAGTTTGAGGACGAATCAACTCCATTAACTCAAGTGTGTAACAAGTCTGTTAGTTCCACGAACAGTTCGTGATCGCGAGGATTAGCAACAGCAAAAGTAATAGCTTAAGAATGAGATAAGGTAGTTCCAAGTGAGGCCTTAAGATTCTGCTGAGTGGCAAGACACGATTGTGTCTCTAGACCCTTTTAACGGATTCTGATGATTATCGATTTCAGGTTCATACTCGTGTCATATCGGATACCATTAAGCCCACTAATTTATAATTTCTTATTTACATAAAGAAGCGTCCAAATTTATGTAAGTAAGAAATGATAAACTTATGGTTCGGTGATTTATAATTTATTTATTTAACTGAAGAGGCGTCCCAATCCTTTCAAATAAATAAATTATAAATCATCCTACTTAATAATTCCCGGTGCAATACGCGTACTCTCATAACCTTCAAGGTGATGGATGACATGACGATGCATGTGCTCTAATGAGTATGGGACGAGTGTTCCAAAACTCTCTTCAGGTGAGCGTGAAGTATAACTATCAGGGAAATCACATAGTTTTTCAAGATCGTTAACGAGTACTCGGTTAGGAGAAAAGAATAAAAGTCTTTACGAACGAGTTAACATAGCAATTATCATATAAATCCTCCTATTACAAGTCCCGCCCATACAAGACTTGTAATACTTAGATTTATACATAATCCCATGTAAACAGAACTGTGACGGGCTTTGTTAACATAGCAATTATCATATCAATCCTCATATTACAAGTCCCGCCCATACAAGACTTGTAATACTTAGATTCATACATAATTCCATGTAAACAAAACTGTGATGGGCTTTGTTAACATAGCAATTATCATATCAATCCTCATATTACAAGTCTCGCCCATACAAGACTTGTAATACTTAGATTCATACATAATTCCATGTAAACAAAATTATGACGGTCTCCGTGTAATACAATATAGTATAAAGCTATGAAGAAAAATAATATCCTTAGAGACCATTGTTTAACTTACAATGTCTGATAACGAAGTGAGACCATTGCGCAACACACAATTCTGCCGATGTAGAATGATATCAATGTGCAAGACCCATAATTCTAAAAAATATTCTGGTATTTATATAATAACTCTTATATAAATAAGCGTACGATATACCGAACAGGAATGCAAGCATATATATATATATATATGTATGTCACGTAAGCACTTAATTGCAGCACTAATGTAACACATAAGCAAGTAGCGTGTATGCAACTTTGAAAATGTTTATGAGAACAAATGTTTGTGAAAACCGTTAAAGTCTAGTGTAAAATATGCAACCTATGTCTCTATAACCAATGCTCTGATACCATATCCATGTAACACCCCCAAAAATCACAAACGCAGCTAATACCACATGGGGTGCTACATTCAAATACACAGCGCTAGATATAAGAGAACGACCTCAAAAAAGTTTCGATGTAAAAACTTCTCAGTTGATTTTTCTGAAATTAAAATAATAGTTGTCCCCTAAATTGCAACACCATTAAAAACTTGGAATGTAAAGACTACCAATGCACATCAAATAATTCCAAAGCATCTAATTCACCTGAGAAAAAACAGCTTAAAGTGTCACAAAAAAGTTGTTGAGTTCATAGATTAGTTAAATATGAATGTAAGTTCAAATGAATGGTATTTTTCCACTGAATCCATCACAGAACCATGTAAAAAACCAAAGATTTATAAAGAATGCACGACACATTTTATGTCACCAAAAGTACCAATCTTATCCTCAAAGATTAATAAAGAATGCATGACCATTAATGTCACCCTAGAAGTTTCCAGTTATGTAGTGCCACTTTATTCAAGGTATAGTACATATCCCATAGTGATTATAAAACAATGATTACGATTACTCTAAGTTCATGAAACTGCGACGTAGACGTGTATGTATGCCACTTTATTCAAGGCACCGTAAGAATGTACCCTTCGTAGGTGTTCCCTCCAAGAACACCCGGGCAGTAATAAAAATAATATGTTCCCCTCATGGGTGTTCCCTCCAAGAACACCCGGACAGTAATGATTGTTGGCCCCGCAGGCGCCAATCAAATCGTAATCCGACATGGTATAACGTTCGTTCCCAGTGATAGCTAGTCCACCCGAACTGGATTAGTCAATCCCCAATAGATCTATCTTATACATACGCGCTTACCCTCCGAGTTATTAACAGTTCATATCAACAAGCTAATTCCATAAACTATTTCAAAAGTAAAGTATGCATCGTGACCAAAAATGAAGTCAAGTAAGTATCCCGATAGCGCGCTATGTAAATATATATAAAACAAATTTGTAAACAATCCTTAAATGCATTTGTAACAAGCATGTTCTCACCCCAAAAATATATGTAAAACCATAAACATGGGCCTTAAACTCACCTTGATTCAAAAGGACCACGATCAAATAATCCAAATAAATCACAACCGAATCTGCAACGATCTCGGCCACGACCTATAATTATGTCGCTCTAGTATAATACACGTATTAAATACGATCAACGATGTGTACATCGTAACGACGAAATCATACATATTTTTATATGTATACATACATATAAACATGTGATGAGAAATCCACTTGCGCGTCTTTAAACCTTAACCCCTTTTATATTTTTATGTATTATATAATTTTCGTCCATATAACTATCTCAATATTTACAAGAAAGTATTATTTTTAACCAGTCCTATTTTTAGAACCGAACAATGGTCTTAAAACTATTAATTGAAATAATATATTAACCCACCTCATTTTATCACTCAAAATCGTACTCGTAATGTATTAATATTAATTAAAATATCCGTTGACTTTTACGTTGACCTTTAGTTTTGACCCGATATATCTTAATTTTAAAGCTGACAAGCCTCGCGGCAAAGTAAAACGTCATTAAGATCAACTTTCGTTTTTTCGCCGAAGGCCGAAACGGACTCGATAAAGTGGCACAAATCATTTAATATATAAATCTGTCGAGATTTAATATAAATATAAAAAATAACCTATTTTTCTACTAAAGTGTATATTCCGATTTCACTCCAGTTTCTTTGTTATTGGGAGTTAAAAGTCCCGTTTTATATCAAAACGTCCGTAAAAATATAATTTGTTATATTTTCTAAACTAAAGTCTGACTTTTCAAAATCTCGAATACCGAATCCCATGTTCCGTTTTTTGCTCACAATGTATCGTTACAAAAAAGCGCCAAACTCCGTTTTTAACTCAAAAACTTATCTAAAATGTGTCTCTTATGGCTTATAGATTAATATCAATTCCGTTTTAATATTAATACATATTATACTTAGACGTCGCAAGTTTCAATAGATTTCATCACATTTAATTAATTCGATAAAATTAAACGAAATAATCTAAATACTTTTGTGGTGCAACGCCAAACTCACCCTTTTCGGTGTCAACACAATCCCGACACCCCTTTTATGGGTTAAGACCAAACGCACTCCAATTTGCCAAACCGCAACACAAACACTCCTAATCTGTTGTGGTCGACAAACGCACCCTTTTGGTACTTTAACCCGAAACCAAACACACCCTTATGTGCCCGCTGCCCCAAACCCGACATCCCTTCCCCCGGCTATACCAGGCTGTCCCACAGCCAACCCGACACCCCCGGTGGCGGCTGCCACCCAAACCAAACACCCCTTTCGTGATAACTCAAACCAAACGCACTCTCGGTTATGTTAATACAAACCAAACGCACCCTTTGGCGGTGAACCCACACACCAACGCACCCCTTGGGTTTGAGACCCAAACCCGACGTCCCTTCCCCCGGCTGTCCCGCAGCCTACCCGACACCCTCGGTGGCGGCTGCCACCCAAACGCACCTTTTTCGTTACAAACCCAACCCGACATCCCTCCCCGACTGTTTCGACAGCCAAACCCGACAACCATACGCACTCTCGGCTGTTGTAAACAGCCAAACGCACCCCTGGCGCTTTACCCGAAACCCAACGCACCCCTTGGTCGGTTTAATGACCAAAAACAAACACGCCCTTCGTGGCTGTTACACGCGAAACAAACGCACCCTCGGTGCTATTACCACCACCCGACGCACCCTCGAGGAGGTTGTCGCGGTGGTGCTTGGCGTGGGTAGAGGTGATGGTGCGTGGTGGTGATGACGGCAGTGGTGGTGTCGGTATGATGACGAGGAGGTGGTGGTGACGATGAGGTGATGATGGCATGGAGATGATGATTATGATGATGATGATGACGGTGGTGGTGTGGCTGTGGCGTGGCGATGAGTGGGTGGTGGTGACGGCGCGTGACATGGGGGATCGGGTAGATCCAGTCGTGAGGATCACATTTGGTCTTGGTCGGAAAACTCCGCCGGAAAAGTTTTTCGGCGGCGGCGGTGGTGGCCGGCGGTGGTGGGGGTTCGCCGGAAAGAGAGAGAGAACAAGGGGGTGTGTGTGTTTTGTTTTATCAAAAATGAATAAAATAAAATGATATAACTTTTATATATATATAAAAGTTTTAAATCAAAATGGCAAGTTATCATAATCTAGGGTAAATTGTGTAAATATTTTCACAAGGGCCAAAAGTGTAACTTTTGGTAAGTATTGGTTCGGGACTCGTTTGAACCACTTAACGGACGATTCAACGCACGAAACTTGCGCCATTGTTTTCCAAATCATTTTTCTGATAAAAATGAGTATTTACTCGACTAATTTTCATAAACATTTTATATAATTTATTTAAAACGTTTATTATTCATGTGTATATTTCCGATAAACTTTATCCGTAAAATGTTCTTTTACTCGAATATTTGCGTCTTTAACAAACGTTACTGAATAACATGATCACAAATTTATTAAATTTTTTTATTTAATAAAAAGTGATAATTAGATATTATTTAATTATTTTCGCGTTTCTATAATCTTACGAGGGCATTTCAGTTACTTTCTGACTGTTTTCGTGTCTCGGGCAAAACTAAAAAGTTGTCTGGAATGTCGTTTTATATCAAATTGTTTTAGAGTCCGTGTAAAACCTAAAAATCTCAACAAGTGTAAAATTACCAAAATACCCCTAATGCAAGAAAATCTCATAAAAGCTTAAATAAACTTCATTTAAATGTTAGAAATTATAAAAATGCAACATGTGACAATTATGAAATTTATGTAAGATTAAAATACCTTATATTATATAAGAAAAATAATTAATGTTTATGCATATGTATTTATGCCGAAATTAATTACATTTAATTACTTATACATTACAATTAATATAAAATAAATATGTATAATTACACAATAAATGTTGGCAAGTTACAAATCTGATTTTAGTCTTTTGAAAGCCTCAAAACTCGGCATAATTCCCCATTATATCTCTTTTACACTTTTCATTTGCTAAATCTCTAAAACAAAACACCACCGAAACCCTAAAATCCAAAAGTGGCGGCAAAGAATTTTTCCAAGGCAAGAACGATTTTTCTAAGGTGATTTGAAGGTCAAGGATTGTGGGAAAAATAGTGGGAAAATTTTAGAGTGCTTGGTTCGATTTTGATTATTGTTTTGGGTTCGAATTAAGCAACCGGGTTCAATAATTCATTAAATCATCAAGAATCATCAAAGGTATTTTGTATCTCATTTATAATCATTATAATCCATAATATACCTGGGAAAAATGTTCATGCATTTTATATTGCTCGAAATAATTAAATCATATTAGAAACCCTAATTTTGGAATATTTATGTAATCGGCAGATATGATATTTGTAAAATTGATTTTATATTTTTCTAAGGTTTTTCATATCACATATAACTCATATAAAATGTTGGAAAAATTTAGGGTTGATTCGAATAATTATTGAGGAATTATCATTGTTTGCCGATTTTCGAAAATAAGGAAAAAGGAAAGAATAAAATTAGGGTTAGGGTTTTGATAATTTTTCCAGGTTCATTTAATGCCAATGATTGGGAAATAATTATGTTTGTGATTGGGAAAAATTAAATTAGGGTTTTGTGGATTTTATTACTTAGCCGAAAT